>VWYI01008852.1:8294-25568 GCA_013399455.1 Anthoscopus minutus
AGGGCGGGGTGGGGGGGGCAGGGGCGGGGGTCGGCGGTACCTCTCTTGGCGCGGCCGATCTGTCCCAGCTTGGGGGGCCGCTTGCCCTGGTTGCCCCCGAAGAAGGCGTTGGTGTCCTGCAGGCGGCAGCTGAAGGGCAGCTCCCCCGCCTCGGGCTCGGCGCCGTAGCGNGGACAGAGACGGGGGACCCCCACGGCCGGTGCCCGGTGCCCGCCCGCTTGGAATGGGCACCCTACCACACCGCCGCCCCGGCCCCAGAACAGGGTGGTCCCCCCGGCACAGCCTTTCCGAGGCGGTCGCCTCGACTCGGGGGTGCCCCCAAGCACGAGGTGCCCCTGTGGAGAGGGGAGCCCTTGTCACAGCCGGGTGCCGTCGGGTTACACGGCTGAGGACCACCAGACACAGCTGGGCCCTCCCCTGGCATGTAGAGGTGATGCCAAACAGATGCCCAACATCCTGCTCCAGCCCCCAGCACCTCACAGCCGAGAAAGCTCAACCCTCAGAATTCCAGGCCAGCTCCTACCCTGAGTCTTCCTCAGCCCCTCACTTGTGTCTCTTGCCCAACACCCATCCAGGCACCCACTCTTGTAGCCCCACTCAGTGCTGGAATTCCCCCGAGGAGCCACACCAGTCATGCCTCAACCCCTGCCAGTCCTCTTGGCCCCCATGCATGCATGTGTTTGTACAGAGGTGTAATTCTGCAGGTGTCTGTAAGTGTGGCCACATGGGGACTGTGCCCTGGGACACTCTTTGTCCTACTCACCCTTCCCTGGGGACTGACTTTCTGTGGAAAAGGTGAAGGGCTATCCCCTGTGGTGACCTGAGATGAGGCAGCAAGGGATGATCCCAGTGTCCCCCCAGGGCCCCACTGGTATCTACACACCTCTACCCTAGACCCACCCTGGATCTTTCCTCCTACATTGTTCACTGCCAGGGCAGTGATTGCATTAATTTGCATTGGTGCTTCTGAGCAGCCTCACCCAGGACCTTCCTCATTCGGGTCACATGGGGCAGCTAGGAGGTTATTTAAGCTCAGGATAAAGTTAGTGTTTCTTGAGTGAACTGTGGATACAGTCATGACCCCTGGATCTTGGAATGATGGTGAGAGCAGCAGTGGCTATGGCTGGTTGGAGAGAACCATCCTGTCTTGGAGCAGCCCCATTCCTGCTGTTCCCTTACACCCAAGTTCTGCTGCTCATCTGGGCGTCCTGGGTTGCAGCTAAGCCAGATCCCTGAATGGAGATGGCACTTCATTCATGCCATGCCACAGCCCAATGAGAATATCTTGAGGGGATGAGAGTGAGGTTTTCCAGATAACCCTGCGGTCCATATTGCTATTCCAGCATCTCCTTAGTCTGAGATCCTGTTGAAAGGTGCACCAGAAGAGCATCATCTGGGCTGGTCCATGAGAACAGAAGGTTATTCTATTTTGGGAAGGCTCAGCCATGCTTTTACCTTTGCGTCTGGATCTGCAAAATATTGGTCCCTGCTGTCCCCTACCAGAGCCAGATTGGGGCAGTGGTACCTGTTCTCCTGGCAAGGCAATGCTTTAATTCATGCCTTTGCTGGGGAACCAGCTTGAACTTTTTCATGTGAAAGCTTCTGCTCCTGTGAAAAGTGCCTGGGAAAATAGGCAAGAGGCCCACGCTGAGATGTGGCCTGCTTTTCCCGTTGCTGAGCCCACGTGCCACTGCCTGTGGGCAGGGACAGGCAGACCGTGGCACACGCGGGGTTGGGGGTGAGTGAGAAGAGGAGCAGATGGGCTGTGTGGGACGTGAGTGGCACCAGTGCAGCACTCCAGGAGGGTTTCCAGCCTGGCAGGCTGCTGGGGAGAGGTTGGAAAAGGGTCACCCTGGGAATGGCCCTGCATATCCCTCACCTTTATGTTTACAATGCCTTACACCTGGGGGAGCTACTTGACTTGGCTATGGGGTGGGGGGAGCTCTCTGGGGCTGCCTAGGATTTGGGGCGTGGGAAGGACTGTATGCCCACCCCAGAAAGGAGGAGGGCTGGATTTGTACCAGCACAGCTGGGCTGTGGGTGGAACAGGGCAACACTGTGGCTCTGGGCTCTCTGTCTCCTTGGGGCAGCTCTCGTCTCTGGTTCCCCAAGGGTAATGCTTGTTACACAGCCCTGAGAAGCAAAGGAAGGTACCAAGGACCTGAATGTGAGTGGGTTGGCAGTGGGGCACATAAGAGACCCTACTCATCCCCTGCCATTGCATTTAGCATCCACCCTGATGAGCCAGATGAGCACCCTCCTTCCCCTGGCTCTTTTCCCACCTTCCTTATCCGTCTTTTAGCAGCCACGTAATCTCCTTTCTTGCTTCCTTTGCAGCCTTTTGTCCAACACAAAGCCAACTCCACCGGAAAGAAGGAGCTGTGGGAGTGGGAAGCAGGTGGTTCTTCCTGCCCTGTATCCTTAGACCTGGGCAGCAGCCCCTGAGCTGGGACACCTTGGGGATGATGCAAGGGCTGGAGGCCAGCCATGCCCCCCTGGAGGATATAGAGCTGGGTAGGAGGCACAGCATCTAACTCCCAGCTGCAGTGGGGCTGGCAGTAGAGGTTGTGCTGCATTGCCTTCACTCGGGCAATGCTCTGGGAGCTCACTAGTCCCTGCCGTTCCCTAGCTCCACACCTGGATGCTGCCCCTGAGCCCTGTATCCTTGGTGGGAATTTCGGGTGCCTGTTCCAGGTGCTGTGATGGAGGTGAGTGCTTTTGCCACAGTTGCTGATGGTTCAAGTGGTTCTATGGTGGAAAATCACCCTGTGTGTGCGCAAGTGGCTTGCGGTGGAGCACATCCTGCCCATGCTCTGCAGGGACCCCAGGCAGCTGGAGCTGGGAACAACCAGGCACTCCCATCCAGTTCAATGACTGGCAGGAATGGGGTCAGTAGCCTGGCAGGCAGTGACTGGATGTCGGGGAGCTGAAAGGAGGCAGGAAGCACTAGCCACAGGACTCAGGGCTTTCTCTGCTGCTCATCTGGGAAGCAGTGCTATCACCTGGGGCTGATGCCACAGGGCTGGGGCTGCCAAAGTATGCCAGGAGGCCAGTGTGGGTGCCTCTATCTGTGTTGCTTCCAGATCTGCCAAGAAACATGAAACGGCACTTCTGTTTCATAGCAGTGGCAGCCACTGGGGGCCTCACTCAGCACCTGCTGCTGGCACTGATGCTCTCCCTGAGTCCCCATCCTAGCATGAGGGACTGTCACTGGTAAGGTTGGGGATGTGCCCATCTCTGGATGTTGCTGCTGGCTCTCAGTAGTCAAAGCCCAGGTGGGGATGCTCCTTTGTGTGCTGCCTGTGCCATGGTCCAGGTGTTTTTGGGGGAGCAGAGACACACACCGGGCTGGGTACAGGCAGTGGGGATGGCCTTGGGAAACAGTGGTTGTGGTGAATACTGTCACCATAGTGCAGAGATGTTGGAGGACAGGTGTCCTGCTTGGCAGCTGTCTTGTGGGTGAGCCCAAGGCAAGTGTGCAAGAGTGGCGTGCTCCTCATCTTCTGCTCTTCCTGCAGCTTTTGCTGTGGGAAGATGGGGCTGTCCCCAGAGGGACAGTGTCTCTCCCTAGGAAGAAAGACAGGTTGTCATTACTGAGATGAGTTTGTCTGTCTCTGTGCACAGCCTGGCCTTGAGAAGGGAGTGCCCTGTTAGGGCAGGTGTAAGGAGGATGGGGCTGTTACCATTCCTCACAAGAGCTGCCTGGGACACAGCTGTGATCCTGGTGTCTGAGCAGATGGAGCAGCCCCAGCCTGGGGCAGGGGCTTCACGGAGGGTCTCCTGCTGAGACCCTGGGGTGACAGGGGAAGAGCAGGAATGCGGGGAAGCCAACCCTGCTGGGCAAACAGCCCTGCTGGGGTGTGAGGCACCATCCTTGCCTGTCACCACATATCTGGTCACCATGACAACAGACAGGGAGGCAGGCGGAGTGGGCTGGCAGCCCTGGGGGGAGCGGGTGGAGGCCATGGGCATGGGCTGGCACACAGGGGCACCCTGTGGGTGAAAGGAGGCAGCTGTTAGGATGTGTGGCCGGTGTGATACAAAGGGAGGCTGGGCCGTGCTCAGCCAAGGCACTGTGAACTCCCCACTGTCCTGCTCCTGACCAAATATCCATGGGAGGCACACAGCAGGCTGGGGATGCAGGCACTGCAGTGCGACCGGGCAGCCCCTGTGCCAGCCCCTGTGCCAGCCCACTGGTTGCCTCCTGTGCCTGTGCTGTGGGTTTGGCACAGCAAGCTCTGGGGGTGAGCTGAGCAGGTGAGTCATGCTGCTGCCCGGAGCCATGCCAGGCAGGACTGGCAGCTGGGTCTGCTGCCAGGATGCTGCTGGGCTGGTGGCCTCCTGGGAGTGGCAGAGACTCGGGTGGGGCAAGAGTAAGGCTATGCCCCAGCACGGGGTGGGGGGTGGAAGTTTCCCTCTGTGCTACGAGCACATGGGATGTGTTTCCTGCCCTGGGCACCTCTCGGGGCAAAGGGGAGTGTGGGGGTGCAGACCCCTCTCCAATTGATCCATCCTTGGCTGGTTGCTGGGCCCTGGGGAACGAGGTGAGCAGTCTCTGGGAGCAGGGGCACCCCCCCCGCCCTCCCCAGCCCACGCGCCCACTCGCGCCAGCAGCTCTTGGCATGCAGGGAGTGTGTTCCTGGCAGCCCAGCCCTCTCCCATCTGGTATTTATCTCCTTCCCGAAATCCCTCCTGCTGCGGGGGGGATGCCCGATGATGGGGGGGTGAGGGGGGGAATCTGGGCCCCACTGCTCACTCTGCAGCCCAGGGAAGAGGCTAGGCTGAGAAAAAGGGGGGTGAACTCCCCCACACATTCCCCACCCCAACAATGCACATGGGTCCCAGGAGGTCTTATTGGGTCCTCTGGGGCCTCTTCTCTGGAGGTGTCCTGGGGGCAACTTTGCCAAGGTCCCTTTGCCCCAAGCAAGCTCCCAGCCTGGCAGCAATTGTGGCCACTTCCCTGGTGAGAGGGCACATCATCCTCCCCCAATCCCAACACTGTTACCTGGCTGACAGTGGCCTGCCAGCACTGTCCCCCACCCCCAAACGCTGGGTGCCCCAAAGCTGCAGGAGCCAGGAGAGCCCATGGGTTGCCTGGGCAACTGCAGCCAGGCAGTGATGGGGAGCAGTCCAGGGGAGCAGTTGCCATGGAGACCCGAGGAGCACAATCACCTTGGCAACGGTCCTGTGTGTCCTGCCACCCCCTATCCAGGGCTGCATCTGGAGGAAATGCACCTGGGCTCCATTGTGAACCTGGGCCAGCTCCTTGGATGAGGAAGGAGGAGAACCAGTGGTGCCCACCCCTCCAAGGGGAGAGCCTTGGCTCCCAGAACCCACCCAGCCCCCAGCTTAACGGCGCGAAGGAAGAGGTGAGGCCAAGCTTGGCTCCTTGGCTTTATCACTCCACACACCACTGCAAGTCATTCCCACACCCAGTCCTGTCTGGGAGGTGAGCAGGAAAGCTGGGTGCAGTGGGGCTGGACATGAGGGCAGGCTCTGTGGCACCCTAAAGCTGTTCTCCCTGCAGACAGTGACACAGGGACATAGCTCCCAGCTTGGTGATAAAGCAGCTGGCAAAGGGCTCCTGGGTGTCCCCAGTGTTGTCTGGGCAGTGGCAGCAGGCACATGGATTGGGATGGCAGGACAAAGGTGGCACCAAAGTATATCACTGCAGTGGGTCAGAGGGGTTTGGGTCTCTGCCACTCCACTGTGCCTGCTGTGTCTCACCAGCCCTGGTCTTGCCCTCATAATCCTCCCCCTAAATCCACACACTGGGAAAAAACCATAAGAGAGAAGTCCTGAGTGGCTTTTGGGAGGTCATGGCTCAGAAAGAGAGACAAATCCAATAGCTGGCAGCCAAAGTAATGCCCCAGTGTAGGGTTGGGGTCTCAGCTCCTCAGCTCAGGCACTGTGTAGATTTTCCCCAAGCCTTCATGTTTAAAGGGGTCCTTCTGGCAGACAAAGGGAGGATGAGGAAGCTGTAACTCCCCTCATCGCCAAAACAGATTGAAGGGCATACCAAAACCCCTCCCTCCCAAAAGGAATTGCACAGCTGCACATGAAGAGACAGCTGAGATTTCTGCAGGCTCCAGCCTTGGCCCAGTTCAGGCTGCCCCTTCCTGGGCACCCCCAGGCGCTTTCAGGCCTGGTAGAGGGGCACCACACGGTCAATGGGCCCCCGGCAGATGGGGCAGAGGCGAGTTGGCAAGGCTTGGAAGCAGCGGAAGCAGCAGCAGATGTGGCCGCAGCCCAGGAGGACACACTCACGGGGCCGTGACAGGCAGATCACACAGGAGTCCTCGGGCGCCTGGACCCCGGCCTCCTCCCCATCCAGCTCCTTGTCCTCCTCCTGCTGCTTGGGGCGGGAGCGGCGGTAGGCGCGGCACAGGGCGTGCAGGAGGACGGCCAGTCCCGCTGCTGCGCACAGCAACGCTGCGCCCTTCCAGAGCCCGCTGGCCGACTCCAGCTCCGACAGCACTGTCTGCCAGTCCCCCAGGCACAGGAAAAACTCGCCTCCCTGGGTCGGTGGCTGGAGGTGCAGGGAGCCGTCGGGGTGCAGGGACAGCTCCCCAATGCCTGTCAGCCCAGCCCCCACTCGCAGCATCTCCTCTGTCTCCAGGATGCCCTTGGGCTTCTCCCCAATCAAGTACTGGCCCAGCAGGTCACGGAGGCCGTGGGTTGGCTGCTGGAACCGCTCGTACACCATCTCCAGGGGCAGGCAGACGGCTTGGAGTGGGCTGTCCACACTCACCTGTGTCACTGTCTCAGGGCCTGGTGAGGCCAGCAGGAAGGGGACGGTGTAGATCTGCTCTGAGAGCACCCGCTCGCTCTCGCTCCTGCAAGTGGAGAGTTTTGGGGTGTGGAGAATCAAAGAATTGGTTAGATTGACCTCTGAGATCATCATGTTCAACTTATGACTGAATATCAGCCTGTCAACTAGACCATGGCACAAAATGCCATGTCCAGTCTTTCCTTAAACACCTTCAAGGATGTAAACTCCACCACCTCCCTGGTGGTGGAGCTTTCTGCTCCCTGGACAGCTCATTCCAATGTCTAATCATCCTCTATGTGAAGAAGTTCTTCCCAACCTCTAACTAAAACTTCCCCTGGCATAGCTTGAGGCCATTTCCTCTTGTCTTGTCACTGGTTGCCTGGGAAAAGAGGCTGACCCCCACTTGGTTACAACCAGGGAATTGTAGAGAGCAGTAAAGCCACCCCAGAGTCTCCTCCAGGCTAAACATTCCCAGCTCCCTCAGGTGCTCCTCATCAGCCCATCTGCTCCAGCCCTTCACCAGCTCTGCTGCCCTTCTCTGGACTTGCTCCAGCAGCTCAATTGTGTTCCTGAGTTGAGGGCAGAGTCAGAACTGGACACAGGACTTGAGGTGTGGCCTCATTCGAGGTGTGTCAAGTACAAGGGCATGATCATCCTGTGCTGCTAGCCACAACACAGAGAAGCTCTGAGCTCTCAGTGCTAAGCTAAGCATAGGGACTGAAGTCTTCAATCAAGTTATTTTCTGCCTCTCATGTGGCCTCAGACAATGGGGGTCTGGACTCACTGTTGCAAGCCCCCTCCTGTAGTCCCTTCCCATCACTCACCAGCTTCGGGCCAAGCTGTTCCAGATCAGCCGATGCTCCTTCAGCAGCAGTTTCTGGATCACACCCTGCAGCCCCTCATGGTAGTGGCTGGTCAGTGCAGCCTGGGCTGGCAGCACTATGCCTAAGGACAAGGGATGTGTCACAGGCAAAAGAGGAGATCCTGGCCCTTGTCCCGCATGCGGGGCCACAAGGTGTCCTTACCTTCCAGGGCAACATAAGGCAGGCACCTCCCTTCAGCTGCAGACACCAGGCCTGGCAAATCGTCATCGACCTGGAGCTTTGGGGCCTCCTGGAAGAGCATGGACTGAGTGTGAGAATGGGCACTGAGTAGGGCAAGATTGGCTCTGTGGAGATCTCTGGCAGGATGTGGCCTGCTCAGTTCTGCGTGTCATAAAGTCACCAGAAGATGGAGCAGGCTGCAGGCATCAGTGTGTGCACCCAAACCAAAGTGTGGAGGGCAGTGGGGAAGGGATAATGGGCAGGAAAGAGCATCTGAGGGGCAGGGCTACCTGTATGCGTGCCACGACTCTGGCTTTCCTCCTGTACAGGTAGTAGAAGAGGCCAGAGAAGGCGAGGCTGGAACCCAGACACAGCAGCTCCCCTGGAGTGATGGGTTTGTCCATGGTGCCAGGCTTGGGCAACAACGTCTGCAAGGTGAGCAAGTTGTCTGGGGAATGGGGCTGTGTCCCCCATGACAGGGACATCCCACTGCCTCTGTTCTGAAGGCAGGGCTGTCCCTGGGTCCCTGGCCCCAAAGGGGCGCTGTCTCATTGCCCCTGACCCCAAGGCAGGGATGCTCCTCCGCCCCTGTCCCCACGCTCTGCCGCCTCAGGGCCAAGCCTGCCCACGGCCTCAGCGGGGGTAGTTCACCTACAGCACCCCAGCACCCGGCTCGACCCTGCACCCCGGGCCCAACCGGGGCCTAGTCCTGCACCCGGGATTGGGCCGACGCCCAGCACCCGTGAGCCAGCCCGGGGCCTGGCCCACGCTCCCACCCAGGTCCGGCCCCCCGATCTATTCCGGCCCAGCCCCCGGCTCGGTCCCGGTCCAGCCCCGCCGCCGCGCCCGTACCCCCGAGGCGCCCAGGCCCGGGTCCTGGCCCTGCTGCACACCCTGCTGGGAAATGTAGTCCAGCCCTTGCGCTGAGGCGGCGGGCCTGCTGTGACCCAACTACCTCTCCCAGCATCCCTCAGCCGAACTACAGACCCTGTCATGCCCTGCGTCGTCCGCGGGGAGAACCACGACTCCCAGCAGCCTTTGCGAGCGCCTCTGTTTGTGGCCGAGATGTCCCGCGGGGTTTCGGTACCGGGGAGTTCGGGAGACCCCTGTGTGGGGCTGGGGCCGCGCTGTGTGGGGTGGGACCGGCTGAGGCGAGACGCAGAAGCTCGGAGTGGAGGCTCGGGGCAGGCTAGGATGACCCTCGCCGAAGGTAGCGGGATCTCCGGGCTGAGCTTTACCGGGGACTCCCGTGGCTCTGACTCGTCCCCACCAGCCTTGCTGCGTTCTTCCCCACACCTCTGCTTCCTTCATTCAGGGAATGCCCATCCAGACATCGCCCCCTCCCCTCCCTTGGGATGTTTCACCTCCCACGCGTCCCCAGCCTTGGAGTCACCCCCTGCAGCGGTCCAGATCCCACCTCTCCCCCGCCCCCGACACTGCCAAGCACCCGGAGCTGCTGGAGTAAGTGGAAACTGCTTTTAATCGTTAAATAAACTCGGCGACAGCCACCCACAGCTGAAGGCACCAGAGTCCCTGCTGCCGCCCGCTGGTCCCAGCAGAGGTGGATGGGGAAGCCAAGCAGGAGTGGGAGGGGACAAGGGAAGCGCGGAGCCGGGCGGCCCCCAGCCTCCATCTCCGGCAGGTTGGGGGGCAGGAGCAGGGGGATCTTGGCTCTGGTGCTTTCCCTGGGACCCCTTTGACCTGCCCGCCTGAGGGGAGGACGCAGCGCAGGGGACACTGAGCTGTACCCGACTCAAGCACATCAGGGTTGGGAGGCAGAGCTGCGTTTTGGGGCTGCTACAGCCTCTCTGCCGGCCATGTCCAGCCCCAAGCTGTGGATGGGGCTGCAGTGGGTGCCTGGTGTGGGGCCGTGTGTGCCGGGGAGGGTGCAGAGGTGGGGTGTGCAGTGTGAGCACAGGAGGGAGACTGCTCTCTGCCCGTAGCCAGCTCCGGCAGCCACTGAGGTCTGGGGAGGGGGGGAGGCACAGTAGAGCATCATCCCCTCTATCCCCAGCACCCTGCCCGTCTCTACCACACCTCACAGTGCTTTCCGGGATTCATGGGGGAGCCCAGGGGGCAGCCGAAGTGTTCGACAAAGTCCCGGGAGTTGCTGAGGGTGCCGATGACACGGTACTTGTCGGGGCTGTGGGGGTCGGTCACCAGCCCTTCGTGGGAGCTCTCGGGCGTCCTGACGGAGCACCACACCTGACGGAGCGGTAGCAGCCTCAGGGATGGGGACACAGCACGCCCCGGTGCGGGATGGGGAGCTGTGGGATGGCTCCGAGGAGCCAGAGAGGGACGAGATGTCCATCATGTCGCTCCGCCCTACCTGCGCAAAGCCCACGAAGAAGAGCTGGTGGTTGGTGAGCCCCAGGGCTGGCAGGTGCCTCTCCTCCCCGTTCTTCTGCAGCCAGGACTTGTAAGCCTGCGGGAGAGCTGGCCTGAAGCTCCGGGAAGGGACAGACAGGCACAGGGGTCCGTGTCCCCTCCAGATGGTGGCACTCACGTTGTAGGCTGCCTTGAGGCCGCCATTGTCAGCGATATTCTCGCCCAGTGTCTGCCGCCCGTTGACCTTCTCGCTGTGGACGGTGTAGCGGCTGTACTGCTCCGTCATGCATGCCGTCCGGTTCTTGAAGGCCTCCAGGGAGGAGTTCTGCCACCATGGGCGCAGGTTTCCCTCTTTGTCGTACTCCCGTCCTGCAGAACAACCGAACCGTGTGGTGGGACCAGGGGAAGCCGTCCCCCTGCAGCCGCTCTGCTGCAGGGGTTCCCGAGGCAGAATGCGGTGTGGTGGGGGAATGGGCACCGGAGGATGCCTGGGGTGCCAGGCACCTTGGGTCCACGCCTGGGGGGAAGGTGTCCCCCAGGCCCTCCTGTGGGCAGGCTCTGCCTGGAGCTCAGCTATGCACTTGCATTTCCAGGCATCCCCCGGTGCATTCTCGCTATCCCAGCCCAAATCTGTGACCCCAAATTCCCTCATTGACCCCATGTTGGCTTTGGGGCTGTGGTGAAGGTGCAAAGCAGAGTGGATGTGAGAGGGACCGATCCCATGCCCTGGAGGGAGGAGGATGAGAAGGGGGCTGGGGCTGCAGACACTGTGTCCTCACCAAGCGGATGGAGCGAAAGCTGCACAGAGAAGCCGGGGGGAGGTATCGGCAGGTGCCACCTGGGGAGACAGGACGATAGAAGGGGGTGGCCAGGGGGGCACGAGCACAGATGATGCAATGGATGGCAAAGCGGGACCCCTGTGCTCCCAGGGCACCTCTTCCCCATGCCAAGGGCAGGGGTTGGCGGGGGGACAGGAAGGTGACAGGGGTCGGAGCCAGCGCTGCCTGTAGGCTCTCACCTTGGTCATCAAATGCATGGGTCAGCTCGTGCCCCATCACCACGCCAATGCCACCAAAATTAAGGGCTCTGTGAGGCCATGGGAAAGAACTAGGTAAGTACAGGATGTGTTAATGATGCTATTGCAGCCCACTTCATCTCTGTCTGGGCACCCAGTGAAACTCTGCTCCAGCTGGGACCCAGCTGGGAATCACTCTTGTTGGGGACACTGGTGGCCCTAAAGGGACTCAGGCTGTCTTGACAGCAGGATGTAAAGCCTTGAGGGACACTCAAGCCCTTCCAGGCTTTTATTTGTGACTGGGGGGGGGGAGGGGGGGGCTCTGTGGCATGCTGGCCCTGATCCAACCCGTGACTCCAGGAGGTTCCCCCATGCCAGACTCACTTGGGGTGGTTGCGGGCATAGAAGGGAGCCTGGAGGATCCCAGCAGGAAAGACGATTCCGTTCTTGGTGGGCAGGTAATAGGCATTGACAGTCTGTGGGGTCATGCTCCACCTGGGGCAGGGAGGTGGGACAGGGGACAGGCAGGGGTGTGTCCCTCTCACCCCAGCCCCAGCACCCTCCTGTGCCACTGCCCACCACAGGGCCCTGCCCAAGGCTGACACTTTTGCCCCCATCCTGTTACCAAGGACCTTACCTGGGGATAAGCTACAATTACTGCAGGTGACCTGTGCCACCACAGGTGACCTACAGTGCTGTGCTTCCCCGTGAGGGTGACCTCCTCCCCACTGAACCAGTGCCATCCAGGCATCCAGGATCACATCCTCCCCCTCTCTCCCCCGAGCCCACCCCTTACTGGTCGCGGTTGGGGGGTTTCCGGAGCTGGTCAGCCATCACTTTGGCAGAGAAGTTGTAGAAGTTGAGCATGTTTTGGAAGAAGGAGTCCTCAGAGACCTCGTACTGGTGAGGAAGAGGACGGATGAGGACAGGTCCACCTGGAAGGTTCCCCACACCCTGGCCAGGATGAACTCAGTGCTGGGGTGGTTTTGCATTACATCCCAAATAGGGACATCGCTCTACCATAGGGCCCCCCAGAGCTTGGCATGACTGAGCCTCTCCCCACAAGCTGGATGCTCCCTACCCCATCATAGACATCATCCAGCTCCTTGTTGTCCAGAATGAAGTCAGGGAAGCCAATCATGTCGTAGATGGCATCTGCCTGCATCAGGAGAGACCCAAGCAGTGAGATGGAGGGGGCTTATATGGATAGAATAAGGTTTCCCTTCCACTTCCCTCCCTGGGGTCACCTTCTCCTTTGCAGCCTGCCTGGTCTTCTCATCCATCCAGTCCAACTGGTCCAGGGACACCTCAAAGGCTGCACGGATCTCGCTGATCATCTCTTCAGCCTGGGGAGGGGAAAAAATGAAGGCCCTCTACTCACCACAACACCTTGGTGGGGACAGAGTAGACAGGGTACAACCTCCCCAGGGCTGGGGGTTCCATTTCCTAGCTCCCCGCCTTCCAGCCCTGGGGTGGAATCAGGATTCCCACAGATGGGGATGGGGACAGAAGTATTCTCACGATGGCCTTGCTGTCCCGGTCAAAGGTGGCTTTGACGAAGAGGGAGCCCAGTGCAAAGCCCAGTGTGTCATCCGTGTTGGAAATGCAGGTTTGCCAGCGGGGTGTGCAGGACTGTGGAAGAGACATGAGGATCTGTGAGACCCTCAGCTCACTCCCCTGTTCCCCTGCCTTCACCCAGCCTGGCTCTGCCTTCTCATCAGAGGGGAGATACACAGCAGCAGTAAAACCCCCATCCCAAAAGATAATCCCTAGGTTCCTGCTGAAGCATCCAGGTTTTAGCATCCCAAGGGCATCTGAAGGACAGAGGAGTCCTGGCTGCTTCCAGGCTGAGGGCAGAGGGGTCTGATCCTCCATTACCTTCCTGGTGCCATAGAGTGTCTCCAGCAGCCTCTCCTGGGCTGTCTCGAAGCGCTGGTCCAGGCTGGAGGCCGTTTTCTGCACCAGGTTCCAGATCAGGTAGTTGTTCAGGATGCTGCGGGGACAGAGAGATGCTGCAGCTGACCATGGTCTATGACTTCAAGACACTGATGAGCCCAAAATGTGCCCCTGGCCACAGCCAGGGGTATGAAGGAGCCTCACCTCCTGTCAGTGTCATTGATGAGGTCAGAGACCTGCTGGAGGTAGGTGTCCCCATACACCACCACAGGCTCCGTGTCTGCCAGCTCCAGTGGGGCGAGGGCGTAGGACAGGTAATCCAGCCAGTCAATGGCAGGGGCCAGAAGCTGGAGGGGACACAGGAATGTGGCACCAGGGGTGTGGGGGTGTGGCATGGCTCTGCTGCATTCTGCTCAGTATGGAGGGGATCTCCTGGGTCAGGAACTTTATTTTCAGGTAAGGACCCAAAGTCCCTCACCACTCCAGGTCCTTCTCTGTACCCCTCCTGCTGCTCTTAATGCTGCAGGACAAGGAGAGGACCCCTGGACCCCACAATAGGTGGCAGCTAAATGGTAACATCTGGGGGGATGGCTACTACTCTTCAATGCCCAGTGTATGTCCCACAGTGGATTGGGCTGCCCAAGGTGTTCCAGAGTTAGGAGAGCAATGGGCATGTGCTCGCTGCTTTCTGGACAGCTCCCTATATGTCCTGCTCTGGGCCGTGCCCACCTGCAGCTCTGCGATGCTCATCTTGTGGTAGATCTTTTCATCATCCCGTCGCTCAGCCTGGGGCACGGTGATATTGGCCAGCTGGGTTTCAAAGTCCAGTACCTGCTGCATCTGGAGGCGGGTGGGCTCTGGGGTGCCCCCCAGCAGTGTGCCCAGCTCCACCATGTAGTCCAGGTATGCTGCCAGAACCTGTGGAACCCCAAGCCCTGCCTCAGTGCCAACCACAGCTCATCCTACCTCCCTGGGGAAGGCACCCAACAGGCAGGATGGAGAGGCCTAGTATGTCTCAGTGCTGCTTGCACCCCATTGCCATGAGTTTCCCATGATTGCTGTTGGCAGCATGCCCCAGTACCCAGCCTCACCCTCTCGTTGGCAGTCTTGTTCAGATAGTAATCCCGGGATGGGAGGAAAAGCCCTGACTGGTCCACCTGGGAGGAGAGAGAAGCAGCATAGACATCCTGGTGTCCCCCAGTGTCTGCCACCCCTGGGGGCCAAGGTGCCAACCTGGATGATGTTACTGTTGGAGCTCTTGGAGTCTGCACCCACATACACCGTGAAGAAGGGGGTTGCCCGGTATGTGCCTGACACACTCTTGAGTACCTCCATGAAGCTGGTTTGGTTCCAGGAGCCAGTGATGTTCCATCCTCCAATCTACCAGCAGACAGATCCAGCACCTCAAGGAGGGATGGGGTGCATCCCCACGGTCTACTCCCTCCCCAGTTATGTGAAGAGCTAAGCAGGAGGTGTGCTGGGCTGAGCCCTGACAGCTCGGCTCATGTGTGGGTGTCTGCCCACCTTGTCGATGAGCTCCACAAGGGGCTGGGAGCCCAGCTCCTCTATCCTCTGCTCCTTGAGGCAGGACAGGTAGTAGCGCTGTGTCTTCCGCTCTGCCTCACTGCTGGAGTTGAAGGTGGCATTTTCTGCGGGAGGCTGTGGGTCAGCCCGAGTGACACAGGGGTCACCCCCTCAGTGTCTGTGACCCCTTGGTGCCCACCTAGAAGATGCTTCATGATGGCCTGATTCTGGTCCCAGATGCTGTTAAAGGTGCTCCACTTGGAGCGCCCATTGGGCAGCGGATTCCTCTTAATCCAGCCCCCACATGAGTACTGGTAGAAGTCCTGGCATGGGTCCATCTCTGTATCCAGGGCCTCCAGGATCTTGCTGGCCACCCGGACACAGGCATCCGTCAAGCACGTGCTGTGAGAGGGATCTGGCAGGGAAGGCATGCCTGGGGCTGGGCGAGTGTACTGGGGGAAACTGAGGCACGGAGCGGGGCCAAGCCCTGTCTGTACCCCAGGATGGGAAGAGCACCTGGAGCAGGCACCCTGGGCTGACCCATCATTCCTCATCCTCCCATGTCCTCCCGGGTGTGAGGATGCCAGTGCCAAGTCTCCCTACCTCTGCGGTACTGAATGGCCAGAGTGACGACGGCAATGCTGAGCAGCAGGGCCAGGGAGACGGAGACGGCGCAGAGCACCAGCTCCAGCTGGCTGCGCGAGGCCAGGCGGCTCAGCAGCGTCCCTGGCCCCTTCCGAAACCCCACCTGGGCAGAACCAGACCTGCCATCGCACCATGGGGGGCTGAACATCACTGCCCCCCCTTCCCTCCCCACTTCTCTCCAGTGCCTGGTGTGGCTGCATGAGGAGGTGGGGACCAGGGCATCCATCCCCACCAGCCCTGGCAAGCCGGTGGTGAGTACTGGCAGCCCCCCTCAAGCCACAAGGAAGGACGATCGTCCAGGCACACTCTGTGCTGCATTTTGGCTGACTCTCAGCACATCCCTGGGGACAGCCAGGTCTGGCTTGGCTCCCAACCCTGTTCCCACTGCCCACTTGGTTGCAGGCAGGCCCCAGAGAGTGAGGACGGGGGCTAGAGAGGATGGAGAGGGGAAGGATGGAGGAGCCGGGGCAGACCTCACCTCCACGCTGTCGGGAGAGGCGCTGCCATCCCCCGCTGGCTCCGGCCCCTCCTCATCCTGCAGCGTGGCACGCTTGTAGTTGGGCATCTGCTAAGGGAGGGAGCAGGCTGGGACAGGGGCGTGGAGGTAGCTGTTCCCCGCCCTGCCACACCCTCTGGCTCTCATGGCAGGGCCCAGTGCCTGCTCAGTGAGTACACAGTGGGGCCGAGGTAGCCCATGGCCCCCCTCAGTGTGCCTGGGCCTCCTCAGAGGTTGTCCCCAGCCCTGTGTGGCCCTGGAAAGCACGGAGAGAGCTGCTAATGAGGGGCTTCAGGGTCGCCACCGGAGCATCTCTCTGCATAGCCATGGCATCAGCCCTGCCGACAGGTGACACATCGCCACGGAGACATGGTCCCCGTCACCAAGCAACGGTTTCCTAGTACTGCTGTCTCACCCCTCCTCCCCTGACTGGAACTTTCCATGCAGATGTGCACCGGTGTGAAACACCTGGAAGTGCTTCCAGTCCCATCCTGGCTCCGGAGGTGACCAGGATGCAGGACAGAGCGTGCAAGGGGAGAAGGGGCACTGCAGTATGTACCAGCCAGCAGGGCAGGGTCACCCTTACTCCTGGCCTTGCAAGGCAACTTGCACAGATCCAGCCATGAGGGCTGCTGAGGACTCAGCCAAAAGGGAGGTGGTGGAGTGGAGCCAGCAGCACTGGAGCGGGGGGATAAGCTAGAAGAAAATGCTGGAGGTTTCGGTGGAAGAGAATCAGTAATGCCACTGGTTGTGAGCTATCCTTAGGCTTCAGAGTTAACACATGAGTGGATTGCCGCTCACCCTCCAGTCTGTGCTGCAGACTAAAGTGAATGCCCAGGGCTGCCTGCAGGACTGGTGTCGAGGGCCAGGAAGGAGCTGGGATGGGATGGATGATCAGCAGGGGGGAAAGCAGAGAGAATGCCTCATGCCCAGCTCTGCCCACTGCCACACTGCTGGGATGGGGGTGAAGCCAAGGGCTGCAGCAGGAGGGGATTGGCAGAAGTTGGCAGGAGCCCCCCCACTGAATGAGGCTCCTGGAAGATGCTGGCATTAGGAGGGATTGCTCAGCATACTGTAGGACCTTGGCCAGCCTAGCCTCTCACCACCCCAGCTCCCCTCAACATGCTCCTTTCCCCTCCTGGGTGGTCCTCATCCTGGGCAATAGCCAGCACCCCCTCTCCAGCATCTTCTGTGGCATCCTCAAGGCAGGAGCCTATTTCTGGGGCTCCTCCTACCCCCTCTGTAGGGCTGAAACCCATGGGGACAGGGCCCTTGCCCCCTCCAGATGTCCTGTCTTGGGGGTCACCGTATGAGCAGCATTACTGTATGTTTCATGCCTCGGTGGAATGGGGTTTGTGGGACCATGTCTGTACCACCACAGTTCCCTCTGTGCAACCCGAGGCAGGGATTTGGAGGGGGTCCTTCTTCCTCCACCATGAGGGACAGGGACCCTCTAGCCACCTCAGTTCCCTTAACCCTGGCACCACACAGTCCCTGCATCCCATAGGCTCTCACCGCCCCCCTGATCCACTAGTACCCCCCGCCCTCCCTCCTC
>VWYI01008853.1:1137-11151 GCA_013399455.1 Anthoscopus minutus
CTGAGGCCTCCCCCATATATAAGCGCCTGCATCCCCCCCCATTTCTTTGTCTTTTGTGGCTGACCCAGCCGTGGAGTAAACTGTTTTGGAAACCACATGGAAGACTTCTACCCCTTTCTTGCTCCTACCCTCTACACTTGACAGCCTGTGCAGTAGAACTGGAGCTCCACAGCTGTATCCCGAACTGCAGTGCTTTCTGGGAACAGCCACCTTTGGCCCGGTGACAGGAGCTGGCTGGGGAAAATCCAGTCCCATGTCACATGTCTTCTAAGCAGATAAATGCAGCAGAAGCTTTCAGCAGAGAGAAAGCAGAAGAATAAAATTCTGGCTTCCAGAATCCTATGGTCATCTGCAAACAAGTCTGGGACAAAAGCATAGCTTTCACTTTAAACAAACTCTTGTTCTGATGGAGAGCAAGACAGGATTGTGGGAATAGGCTGTCTAAAGTATTGGGCACAGTTGATAAGCATATTCAGGGCTCCTGTTCCTCCATTTTTGTGCATTCCAAGCTCCCAAATGGATGTAAAAGGAAGAGTGACAAAGTCCTGGAAGAGCCAGGAGTTTTGGGAGCTACTGTGCAAGGCACCCACTGGCGCCCAGCAACACATACACTGGTTCAGCTGCCACTGGTGTCCCTACATGTGACAATAGGAACTGCAGAACAGAATGAGTAGGTGTGGAGAAGCAGATCTATTTCCTCTATGACAGGTGGTTCTTTCAGGGCCAGGTCTTTCCTGACAGGTGCAAGAGACTCACCATGTGAAGAAACAGAGCCAAAGAATTTAGTCAGACTCATGGTTACATTACAGTTGTCTGCTCTTTTTCCCTTTTGACTTATGCCTGTTATCACAAATCACATACTGTGAATCACAGGCAGCCTCTGTGCTGTCCTTCAGGGGACATAAATATTAAGAAAAAAAAAAAAAAGGAGAGTTGATTGAGAAAAGAGGGGAGAATCGTTACCCCGGCTTAAGGAGGGATATCTTTTTTTACACTTGGTTTCAGAAAATGCTCTTATTTTTCCAGGATATCATTACAACAGTCTTGGCCTTATTCAGTGACCATATTCACTCTGCAGGCAATGATGACTAGATGATTGGAATAACAATCAAGACCACTAATGATCTCACAGCTGCCTCACTGACATTAAAATTGCCGTATTCAGAGCCAGTATCACTATTCTTATCATCTGAAGCCCTGTCCTAATGCTGGGTGATTTTTCAATATGTCTGAAAGATTTTCAAGTTCTGGACTTGGGAAAAAATAATTTTTTGGCAAGAAAAGTGATCTGGTATGTGTTACATAGTACTACCATATCTTCACCCTCCTCTCAAAATCTTAAAGGCATTTCTTTACATATTATTCCAAGATGAGCCTGGTAAGACCATGTGGCCTGTCCTCCCATCATGACCCAGGAGCATATTCAGTGTTGGTGGTACAATGAGAACTTACATTTGGGAAACACTCCTGGTACAGTTTTACAGATTTAGCCAGAATGAGATGGAGGTAATGCTGAAAGAGAGCATTTCCCCCTCAGTTTTCTCCACAGCCCTGGGATTAAAGACTAGATACTGCTACATCTCTACTGTAGTTTCAGTATTTCCAGTGTACTTCCTGACCTAGCATATCTTTGCTAGGCATCTAGAGGGTCTGACATGATGTAAGGAGGAGATCAAAAGTCTCGGAGCCATGATTTGTAAATCACTGGAAGTGATGAAGAGTGATGAACTTGGGCCAAGAATGCACCATTACTCTACACAGAGGTTGTGGTTATCTTTTCCAAGCACCAGTTATGTGCTCTGTGTGATAGATGACTGAGATCTATGTGTCATCAAGTGCTGCTTATATCACTATATATCCATACAGTAGAGTGTCTGAATATTTCTAATTTACAGTAATATTCTGGTAATCGGTAGAACCATATGTCTTTGTTGGACAATAATGACTCCAGTTTATCTGAAACATAAATAAATATGATGATTCTGACACAGACGCATAAGAGAATGAAAGACACTTGGAGTTACAGTTAGTAAGTATTAATGTTGACTTAAGCCATAATTCTGCTTCCAGAATCTGAACTTGCAAAAATTTCAACTTTGATTTTTAACACTGAGATAACTCACATTGAGATTCTGTGTTTTACACAGACACTCCTCCACTTAACTGATAGGTCAAGGAGTATGCAGGGCCAACAGGCACACATGTTGCACTGTGATGAGACTATATTATTAAACTCCAGTGTGGATTGTAAGATGAATCAAAAAGTTTTAGCTCTTTGAAAAATATTGAGAATAGGAGGGGTAGATGTTATCTTGCCATGACATTTCTTCCCTATACTTTGTAAGCAGAACACAAGTATCATAATTTTAACAATCACTTAAACAAGTAGGATGTTCCATTTGAGAGCTATATTAACAAATTAAAAATCCCAGCTAGATGTATCAGTTCTCAGCCTTTCCTGGCTGGCAGCAAGAAAAGACTGGTTATCAGACATCACCTGCAAGCTTGTGGGTTATGCCAGAGCTTGAGTGCTTGTTTTTGCATTAACAAAAACCTTGGGTGAGTGTGAAGAGAAGAATAAAGCCGAAGAAATAAGTCATTCAAATAACCACCGTTGCTTTTGTTGAGGAAAACACAAGCCCATGATGGTTAGCAATGAAATGTAGCCCACAGAGATAATAACTACAGAAAGGATGTCCTTGTAGTAAAATACTTCCCTACACCTTTCTGTGCAAACCGTATACCTGGCAGCACATACCTGCTGCTTTCTTGTGTCTCAGCTTTGCTCTGGCTTGCACATTGTATGGTGTGCAAACTGAAAAGATGTAATACCTGATGCAAAGGGAAATCCAAAGCTCAGGATGATGAGAAATCTGTGACTTAACAGTCCAGTAGGCAATATGCACTAAGCCATTTTTTCCAAGGTATGGCTAAGCATCTTTCATTGGTTTGCTTTTGCACAGAAGTGTTTTTAATATAGGTAAATCTTGGGAGCAAAATCTGTTTTAATTCAACTACAGTTAAAATTGAATACAGCCAAATATTTTTTTTCATGGGGTTCTAAACAGAATGCAGAGTTATCATAGAGAAATGTAATCATCACTGAAACTGTCAAACTGCCTGGCCAGACCACATGTAAGGAAAAGTTACAACCTTCACAGTGTATGCAATATCTGGAATAGCTTTCACACTAATACAGGGGAATTTCCAGCTTCTACAAAGCCCTAAAAAATGCACAATGGCTGCTTAAAGCTCCTATGATGACAAAACAATTAGTGGCGCAACAGGTTTTTAAATAAGTTTATGCATCCAATTATAATGGTTAAGCAGGCCTGGGTTACCAGTTGCTGATTCCTCCCTCAAAAGTAAAAATGCTGTGAAGGCCAGAGCAAAGATATGCGTACTATTAAGTCTTTTCCAAAGCTAAATATATTCATATAGGTTAGAGCATCACCAGCTGCCAGAGATCGTGCTATCCTCCTCTCCATCGTGCTCCAAGTAAGCATGGATAGAAATTATTCTGGCTCCATATCAGTGAGTGGGATCCTCTGAAATCTAATATTGGGAATAGTCAGTATCCTTAAGCCTCCTCAGCATGCCATCCCATCAGGAAGCACAGACCCACATACCCCTGTGAAGGAAGTGAGACACAGTAGATTGTTGGGAGTACTGTGCTTCATAAAATCATTTTTCCCAGAGATGCCAGGAGAGAATGGAAAACAGCATGACACTGACATGGCTTAGTCAGATATAACATATGTTGCACAGTGCAAAAAAATAAGAATTCTCGAATTCTTCAGGGACAATGGAAGGGAACAGAAAAGTCAACAAAGAATCTTAGGTCTGAACTGTTCCTGAAAATTATATAGTTGAGCAATTTTTTTAAATAAAAACTAAGTTCTGGAAAAATGCAGCAGCTCTCAGTCATATAGGTCCTTATATTCCTTTCACAAAAAGTGTCTGGAGGCCTTGCAAGACAGTGCAATTTGAAAAGCACGTGCAGCAAAGGCATCATAGCTGCACAGTTTGATAAGGATCCTTCCACCAGCTTCCATCCATGTGGATCGAGGAGGAGGGCACTCCACTGATACACAACAATCCCATGGCAGAAGGAGGCAATCATCTGCCAAAATGTCAAGTCTAATTCAAAGCAACCCTCACTGCCATGGGCTCACAGCACCATTCAGAGAGTTTCGGCAAGAGGAAAATTTGAAATAGAATGGTGGATAGCTGTTTTAATTCGTGGCTATCATATGTTCCCAGCTTTTCTAATTAAAAATATCTCTGTCCAAGTCTCTTTTGGTATATTTGAAGATTGTGGTGGATAATGCAGTTCTCACTCTGAGTACTCAGGCTGATAATGATATTACTCAGAGAATAAACTAAATGGAGTGCATGATCCTCCTGATATGCTCAACAGCTAACCCTTTGGCCAGCGCAAGCAGGAATGAGTCTAGTCACATCACAATTATTTGCCAACCTCTAACTGCAACATGAAGATTGTGCCCCAAATGAGACTTCTATGAGAAAACCACCAATGAAAAATAGTTCATTTTGGTCATAATCTGTTACCCTACAGCAAGTGGAGCACATGCATATCTGGAATGTGTCTCCAGGTGTGGGTTAGCCCATCCAGGTGTGTAGCTAACCGTTCGCTAGTATTGGTGTAGGTCAGCCGTGCATCGGGCACGGCATTGCCAGCCAGTCAGGAGGGGGGATTGTCCTGCTCTGCACTGGGGCAGCCTTGCTATGAGTGCTGAGGGCCATTTTTGGGACAAAATGCTTTTAGAGAATGGCCAAAGGAGGGCAGTGAAAATGGTGAAGGGCCTCAAGGGGAAGACAGACAAGGAACAGCTGAGGTCACTTTGTTTAGGGTGTAGGAGACTGAGAAGAGACCACACTGCAGTCTTCAACTTCCTTGTGAGGGGAAGAGGAGGGGTAAATATGTTTCTATGTGGTGCCCACTATAGGACCCAAAGGAATGCTATGAACTCTACCAGGTTTAAGGTAGATATTAGAAAGAAGTTCTTCATCCAGAGAGTGGTTGGGCATTGGAACAGACTCCTCAGGCAAATGGTCAGAGCACCAAGCCTGACAAAGTTCAAGAACTGAACTTCCTTTCCTTATTTATGACTAACCCTTGCCAATATGTGGAAAATCATGCTGCCAAAAGTCAGTGTCCACAAAGGAGACAGAAAAGTCCTGAAAGAATGAACTTCATTAAAATAAAAAGGAAGTCCCTTGGAACATACCCCTGTAGGGTCTCTCAAGATTTTGAAGCATGCAGCCTTCTTTTTATCCTGAATTCCCAACCACATGTTGCCCTCTTTGTTTCCCAGTTGGCTGAGGTACCTGGACTGCCTAACATATATTCCACTTTTAACAGGTACCCCCCGATATCATCGTATGATCATTAAAATCAGCTTAAAGCCCACCCTGGCAGAGAAGTTGCTACTCATAATCCCATTAAGCCCGAACACTCTTCCCTAAAGCTCAGAAGTTGAGACCCTGTTGGATTCTGTAACAAACTTGTGCAGTTTGATGTTTGTAAAGGCCCTCACCCCCATTCTTCCAGAACATGATTGGTTCTTTGAGGCTACTCTAGTACCTAGAGTTTGTTTGTGAAGGCATATACACCCATGCTCCTACCAATCCCTCCTCTTCTTATTTCTCAGTACTTGTAATCATAAACTTTAATTACCATTAACTTGACTTTTTTACTCTTGTAACGGTATAAAAATTAAAGCTGTTACTGCACAAAGAAGAAAGAAATAATAACATTTGTTTGAGCTATGGCCTTCCAGGGAACCACAAAAATATGTCCCACTCCCAGATTTTCCATGTCTGGACCAGTACATGTACTAACTTTATTATTTTTTTTTGTTAATTTTTTTAACACTTTGCCATTGTCATCTATTTGCAAACAAGATTAATTAATTTAATTTTCATGTTGTCTTCCACACCAGATGTGGCATGTAAATGCACAGAAACAACTTAGCATAAAGGAAGGAGTGACAGCTTGTATTAACTCCCCAATCACTGGAGATCCAAAGTTGGGGAGGTTCTTGTAGATGCTCTTTGTCTAATGATCTGGTCCGCTTTTGCAGAGAGTTAGCCACAGTCTTTCCCCATTTTCTTCCTCCATCTGAGAAGACCAAATCTCTGGATTTTGGTTGAGACCTTGACCTAAATACGATGTATCGACCTGTGTTCAGCTTTCTTGACTGTGGTTTCTATGGTTATGGTATGGCCCATGCCACTTTGCCAACAGCAGAGCTTCTTTCCACTTCTTTGCTAGGACTCCATCTCCTGGTTGCATGTTATGAACAGCAACGTCCAAAAGTAGGGTCTATGCTAATCTGGCTTCCCGTTGAAGGGATTTAATGGGAGACAATATTCTGGCCACCTACAGTTTCAAATATACATCCTTTGTCTCCACCGCCCCTACTGGGCTTACAATTAACAGGGTAAGGAGCCCCAAACAATAATTCTAAGGGAGAAATGTTGATATCTTCTCTGCACCTGGCTCATATGCTGGGTAAAGATAATGACAAAATACATATCCATGGCATCTTAGTTTCTAACACCTGCTTCAAAAGGTGTTTATTTCTCCACTCATTCTTTCTACTTGGCCCAACCTCTGAGAGTGCCAGGGGATATGTAGGTCCCTTTATATTCCTAAACCCCTTGAAGAATTTTTCTGTAGGTCTCATTATATTCCTAAAGCTGCCATAACCCCTTGAAGGATTTTTCTGTAAAAGAAGTTCCCTTATCTGAGTCTATTGCTTTCACAATCCCGTAAATTGGAATTATTATAAATTATATTAATAACTCATCCAGTAACTGCTAAAGCAACTGGAAACACTTCTGACTGCCCTGTTAGCTCATACTATAACCAGAAATTATTTAAGTCTTCCCCCTTGGGGCATTTCAGTAAAATCCTCTTGGCAGCATCGAAGTGGGCATACAGCCCAAGGTCTCCCTCCATGACAGCTTTCTTTGTAACCTTCCTATTGGTTCTGGCACATATCAAGCAACCTTCTGTAGCTCACTTTGCCAGAGGAAAAAGACCCAAGGAAGCATACATCTTGAGGAAGGCTTCCGAGGGCCCAAATGACTCCCTTCATTGGAGTTGCTTCAATATCTGTAGGGCCAAAACCTTCAGTATCCAATTGTTTACCATCCTTTGTTAGCAATTTGTTCCTTTTTTCCTCCACTACTTTTAGTTATCTTCAGCTCCCATGGTGGAAAAGAATCCCCCCAGCAGCTGTTGAGCCACTGGTAGCGAAAGGGAGATCTTAGAGATTTCTGGAAGAAGTGCTGCTTTCCAGACTTCTTCACCCACCAGTGAATTAGCTATTGCCTCCTCTGGGTATCCTGCCTGACATTCCCTAACATGTATTATGGACACCTCTTTTGGTAAATTAACTGCCTCCAATAGGTGAGTCATCAAACTCTCATGAGCTAATGCTTTTCCTCTGCAATTTCACAGACCTCTTTTGTCCCAGTTTTCCAAACACATGTACCACCCCATATGCATCCTTTGAATCTGTAAATATATTAATTACCACCTTTCTCCAACGCAATTTGCAGGCTCTTACTAAGACATACAATTCTGCAGTCTGTCCTGACCATGTGGATGGTAGCTTCCCTCCTTCATGCAACTCCCTTCGTCTTACTATATCATATCCTGTAACTAATTTTCCATCTATTTCTATTGAAGATCCATCAATAAACACCTTTTGGCCAGGTGATATCCTGTAAATCTTCTCTAGCTGGGGTCTGGAGATCTATTACTTCGCTACAGCTATGAGTTTCCTTCAGGTGTTTTGGGACCAGTTAAACTAGTGCCTGGGTTAAACCCTTCTCCAAGCTAAAAGGGTTAAACTCTTTTCGGCTTCTCAATTCTAAGTCCTTTTGTTCCATTAAATAAGTTTCATACTGTAATAACCTAATGGTTATCCATTTAGAAGCTCTTTTGGTTAACAAAGCCTTAACTTGATGCGAGGCTCTAACAATAAAATCCTTCTGCTGTTAGTTTTCATGTCTCAGTTACCAACAATGCTCTGGCTGTAAAATATTGCAAAAACCCCCTATCCACTAATTAATATTTTGGAAAAATAAACCATCTGTCTTCAAATACCTCCATGTTCTTGAACTAGAATACCTTTGGCATGGCCTTGTTAAACATCCACATGTAATTCAAATTCTTATTCAGTGTCTGGAAGGGCTAGGGCTGGAGCCTCAGTTAATTTGCTTTTTAAAGCTTTGAAGCTCTGCTTTCCTTCTGATGTCCATATCACAACATTGGGGCTGTCTTCTGTTAAAAGGTCATGCAGGGGTCTAGCTAAGACAGAAAAGTCCTCAATCCAGGTTCTGTAACACCCTATTAATCCTAAAAATTGTCACAGATCCTTTTTAGTCCTGAGTAACAGTACTTCTAAAATTCCTTGGACCCTCTCTAGATCAGTACATCGCAAGACTTCGTTCAAAGTATATCCCAAATATTTAACCTTTTTCTCCACCATTTGTGCTTTCTTTTCAGATATTCTAAGCATCTTTTTAGCGAAAAAATTAAGCAATTTCAGAGTGGCTGCTTCAACCACTTCCTTTTTTTTCTCCTGATAGGACAAGACATCCACATATTTCAGTAACCTAATCCCTGTGAGCAGAGTAAATTCTTTCAGTATTTTTTGTGAGGCTAGTCCAAATAAGACCATATATCCCTGCTGAAGGTCTGCCCATGTCAACTGTTGCTTTCCCATTTTCTCTTCTTCCTCTTTTAGCTCCAACTCCAAAGCAAAATGCTGTTTACTATCCTCTCTAAGTCGGCATTCCCAGAAAGTATCCTTTATATGAAGTACTAAACAGTATTAGTTTATCAAGAGTGAATCTGGTCAAGGTGATATAGCTATTTTGGACTATGGGATGCCTTGATTTAATAATCTCATTTATTATTCTTAGGTCCTGCACCGTTATATAGGTTCTAACTGTTTATTTAACCATCAGGATGGGAGATACTACAGGGACACATACATGTCTCCAAAAGAACTGCTTTTAGTGAGAACTCAAGAATAGCCTGTAATCCCTTTCTTCCACCTCTTGAAATAGGGCATTGCTTCTTAGAGACCACTTTTCTAAGTTGTTTCAAAATAATCTGAAGAGTCTCCATATCTAATTTTTCATATTTTTCCAAGACTGTTCACATTTCTGGGCTCACTTTAACTTAAGCTTAATCAGAGAATTTACACAGTGTTACAGAAGTATTAGCCTCTGTATCACCTTTTATAATATTGATTTGCATTCCCAGCTCAGCCATTAATTCTCTTCCCAGTCGGTTACAATCACAATTTGCAACAGGTAAAATTCACACATCTTGTATTTATCTCCTGCATCCACTGGGAGTGGTTGAATGAAACACACCTGCTCATTTTTTCAATCTACCCCTTGAATAACCAAAGACCATTTTGATAATTGTCCCTGCTTCAGCAATAAGATTCAAAGTAGACCTACAAGTTCCTGTGTCTACTAGGAAGTGTATTTCCTCTTGATCCAGATCCAGTTTGTATGCTATCAAGACCCCCCTGTGTGGGGGGGTTCTTGGTATAATGGGAGGCCCTGACATCCCTAACAATCCATTTCCATGAGCCAGTGGACTTCCTCTTCACAAGGGCCCACTTATCTCTGCGGATACTCCCTCTTTCAATGTCTTCTTTCTTACAAGTAGGACATTAACTCCTTCTCAATGCTCTCTTGGCTGACCCTCTACCACTATGTCTTCACTGCGGAGGACATATTCCTGTCTGGAAAAAATCTACCACAAATCCTGCTGACTGCTCCCTTCCCTTTTGTCCTGGGTGTCGCTGCACTTTTTGCTTCAGGAGTTGTAAAAACTATGCCATTGTCCTAGCCTTCACCTTTGACTTTTCCTCATCCCTTCTTACATATACCTACTCTGCATTTCTAACCAACTCACTCAGGGGCCTATCCTGCCACTCCCCATATTTCTGTATT
>VWYI01008857.1:0-17315 GCA_013399455.1 Anthoscopus minutus
AGATAACTGTCTCAAAAACCGAGACAATGTGTCTGTAAGTGCTGGCTAATTTTCCTTTCCTGGTAACCCCACAGTCTTTCTGTCATTGACATATAACCTGTCTTGGTGGTACACTCCTCTCTTCATGCTGGTGATGTGACTCAAGCTCTAACTACTGCAAGGCTCACTTCTGGGAAGAACTGGGCTTATGTGTGACAGGATTGTGGCCATATTCAGAGCTAGCAAATTCTGAATATTTCCAATTCTGGTGATGGGCTATTTACCTGGAAAGAACAAGCAATGATACAAGACTCCTTTTGTGAATTAATGGTCTACAATATATGTCCTTGTTTGGCCCCAGGTGATCAGGCTATAGGAGACCTAAAACATTCAAGAACATTGAGTGCTTCAAGTAAGAAAAATGTGAACAGTGTTACAGATTTTACCTCCAGATTTAAAAAATAATAAAAAGCAGGTACTGTCAAACTAAATCTGACAGAATCAACAATGTGAGGAAGAAGCAGCAGTTGTGGTCTATTGAGTTGTGAGAGGATTCCAATTTACTTTAACTGTCCAATACTGCACCCCAGAGGTGAAAGAGCATTGCCAACATTCTAACCTGGGAGAAACCAAAGCATAATGCTTCAGTGCACTTTTGGCCTTCAGTGCTCACTTTAAGCACCCATGAGGACAATTCTGACCTTTCAAAACCACTGTGTGTATTGCCATTAAATTCCAGGTTTGCATTTGAGAATTACCCTCTATAAACATTTTTCTTTGTTTGGGACAAAGAAATCAGCCGCTGCAAGTGCCACTGCATTGCTGGTGAAACCCTGACTAACTGGTGCCAGATGGTTAAAGGTGAGATATGTCAGCAGCTTCTCATCAAGAGTGTGTCCTGAAGATGTATCTCAGCTCTATTTTGATACTGGCCTGAGTACCCAAGCATCAAACAGTGGTGGAATTACAGCTAGACCTGTGTTTGTAAATCACTTTCGTCTTTATTCCCTCTCCTCATCACATACTCTTTCACAGCCAGTGATGTTTGCTGAATGGAACTGAAATCCAAAGGAAGCCTGGAGACCAGAATATAGGTCAGATTTGCCTTTGAGTCTTAGCAAGTATGTGATATTTCAAATGCTTGGGGGGCTGGATTTAACTGCACAGAGACAGATGTGTTCTTCAGACATGGCACTGCAGAGTACTTGCAAAGCTTGCTTGGACATAGTAGTGTGTATGGTCTGCTGGAGCTCAGGCAATGACCAGTTTAGAAGCTAAATGTACGTGCTACCCCCAGAACTGACTGAAATAGATGTATTATACTTATTATAACTAATGATGAAGACATATTTCAAGTAATAGTGAAGCAGAACTTCCTGATGGGTGTGAATTTAGCTTGTGCAAAAGAGAGTTTCAGATTATTCTTTATGAAAGGACCAATGCCATGTGAAAACAGAGCTTTTAGCAAGATAAGCAGTGAACATTGTTTGGGGAGAAGAGCAGGTGGTAGCATATGTGAATTTTTGTTCCTAGGTCTTTGATTCAGTATGGCCTTGGCTAAATTAGAGCCTACCTCTTTGTTTCCTCATGTGTTTTCCCTCCTGTTGAGAAATTGTTTTCTTAAATGGAAGATAGAATTTAAAGCAGAGTATTCTCTCTGCTGCAATTCTGTTGTCTTTCCAGCTATTTTTCTTTTAACTCTCTGGTGAGCATATTTCCACTGCACAAAGCTTGCAGTAATTTTCATTATCTGTCTTGCTTTTGACTGACAAGCCATTTTCTAGAAAGTACTCTCTGTCTATACAAAATAAGCACTTACTATATCTGATGTTCATAAAATATAGTCAATATTACCAGCTTTGGGAGTCCTGAAAATCTGTGGATGGGATGTGCCTACCATCCTCATTGATAACATACTATTCCTGTATCTTTTGTTACTCATTTTATACTGCATGCATGCAAATAATGACTTCCTAAGTCTCAGGGAGGGATTCCAGCCAGGTCTTTGTGCCTACTTAATTACATAAGAATAAATGTTACCATACTGAAACCAGGGAGAATGTAATTTCTGTAATAGTTTTCACATGTGGGAAGGTGATCAGTTACTTTTGGAACAAAATAGTCTCAAACTTAGAAGAACTCCAAAGTTCTCATAACAAAAGTTCTTTTGCTCATAATCTCTGGCGTCTCTGTGGTTTCAATGTAAGAAGCTGAGAACTTGCTACTGTCATGGATATGTGGGTAAATGTGTTCTGCTCCTGATTTGGTCTGGATGATTTTAAGTGGGTATCAAGGCTGTCTAGATACTGGCTTTGCATAAAATCCTATTTTCTGGATTGTGGAAATTCTGTCTTTAAAAGCATCCTCTTAAAAATTAGCCTTCAAATGCCATTTCTTTATAACTCACCTCTAAGTTTTATTTAAAACCTTAAAAAAAGCAAGTTACTTTGAAGGAAAATGACCGGAAATGAAGAGTACAGTCTTAATTTTGTAAAAATAAATATAATCTCTGAAATTGTCCACACTTTTTTAGCAATTAAGTAATCTGTAGTTCTCTTTCCCTTCTTTTTGATCACTTACATATCGACCTTCTTCAGTTTAACTGAATTGTCTGTTCTTCAATAAATACAGCTTCAGATTTCTTCTATAAGGCAGTATTTATATACATGATATAAAGAGATGCTGTATACAAGATTCTTGCCAGTATAGTAAAGGCATCATGTGGTGTTACACTTCATTGTAACATATCAACAGATGTTCAGAATTAACTGAAGTTTACCCTTAGTTACAGTCAGTTAAACACCATTCTCTACCTGAAAAGGTACCAAAAAACCCTAGTTGTTTCTCCTTCTAGATCCTCAACTTTCCACCTCCCTCAGAGTACCAATTCAGTGAGTTGGAACAATATAAATGTTATTGACAGTCTGCGCTCTTATTTTTTGCAATTTTCTTCTGAAAAGAATGCCTTCTTCCACATATTCTGGTTTTATCTTTGTATTTTTTCCTTTTGTGCACTGATGTGCCACAAAATTTCCTCCTTTTAAAAAAAAATTAACTAGTAAAAAAGTTGAATAAATGAAGTGTCCAGGTTTGTAAGACAGGTATCAGTTAAGAAAGGCAGAAACCTCCCTTGAAATGAAAAGAAAAAATATAAACCACCCCTTTCCCTCCAAATTACATTTTGAAAACAAGGGTCTATAAGGCAGAGATATGGGAATAGGAATAACAGTTCTTTTTTAATATGCATAATAAGGAAATTAACAACAATAACTACATTATTAACAACAGAACAGAACAGGGACCCTGTCTCGGCCGAGACGGGAAAAAACGTGGAGGAGAGGCAGTGCCTCACAAACCCCTCAGCTGNACGTGGAGGAGAGGCAGTGCCTCACAAACCCCTCAGCTGGCACTCAGTCCCGGAGCTCCTGCAGGCTCTAAGAAAAAAACACCTCACTGGAATGGCAGGGATGAGCAGAAAAGTCCCGGGCTGGTGGATGAGATGGATCAGCAGCTCCGCGGTGGCAGCTGGGGCTGCAGCACGTCCGGCAGGACAGGGGAGTGAGGGCCTCAAATGGAGGAGAAGAAGTAGCAGCTGCTCCGTCTGGATGATGGCAAAATCCTCTTCTCCCCAGCAGAAATAGCTCTGAGAGAGTGTCCCTTTCTCCAGCCAAAGAAAAAAAACCAGCCCGCTTCCAACTGTCCCCACCCTCCTTTTTTTTGCCTCCCCTTTCCCCACTGGGCCCAGAAGATTCTTTGTCTTTCTTAAGCATCCTAGAAGTACGAGCCATCAGGTTTTCCTCTCAGCTAAAGGGGAAAATATTCCAATAGATAAGAAGGAACAAAAGGGATGCTTAAGCCCCAACATGAGGTAATGTGGTAATGTGTTTTAAAACACATGAGGTAATGTGTTTTAAATTTTGTTAAGTGATTTTAATATAGATGACAGTTTTAGAGCTCACGGCTTCTTCCTAATATACATTGTAAAATCGACCTTATCATATTGCCCTCTGGTGGTATGAAATGGGAGTTTAAAATACTTTTAATACCATGAGGGAAGTATCATCTAGAGGAATTAAACTGAGAAAACACAATTATTGCAACAATGATATTACAGTTCAATATTAAGCAGCATTTTCTGCTCTTGTTGAATACAACATCATTGAATTGATAGAGATTGGTTTGGAACAATTACAAACATGATTTTGATATAAACTGTAGTCATTTTACTATCTTAAGAACTTCCAATATAGTAATTTTTCCTTACAGCTTTCCAATATGATAGTTTACAAGAGAGAATTTGATTTTGAAGTCAAGATAACAATACAGCATCTTTCTGATGAGCTCAAACATCACGCTTGCAATAAAACATGAATAGATAAAATGAGAACAGTTTTCTGCTATTTGTATAAAGTGCTATAAACTGCTGGTAATCTGTTTTTTGCAATTAGTTTCCCATTCTCCAGAAGAACTCACTACAGATTGCGACAAGAAGGTCAATATTTTAAACATTTATTCATACTCATTTGTGCCTTCCTAGAATGCATAAACAGAAATAAATGAAGAACAACCAACAATAAGGTGCCACATTTCACACCAATGCGCATTTTTCATTGTGCTGTGAAGCTGCTGGAATGTGCTAGGCTCTGCACAACGTTAGGGAGCAGGCACCCCTCACTTAAGCAGATTACTGACATTACTTTCTGGGAGAAAAGAAAGTGGAATTTTCTCCTCATTATCATTAGTCAATTTGTAAATTTGTAGTCCTGCAGTTCTGTATTATAACACATTTATTTGCTCCAGGCAGGGGAATTCTCTTTCTGTGGAAAGATGAACTACAAATGATGGTTTAAATACATATGAGTATGGAAGACTTTCAAAACATCAGGCTTCTAAAATTAGTCCTGAAAATCCACCTGTGATTGAAAGTGAAACCACTCAGGCAGCCAAACAAGGCTCTGACCAAAGAGATGCCACCTCCATTTTGTACACAGATATGAAGTAAGCTTCAGATAAACAGCGTGCTAGTTTGGTATGCGTAAATATGAACACAAAATTAATGTTTCATCTAAAAGAAATCTCACTGGATTATTTATCATTTGTCTTTCAAGTGGTAGAGTGTGCTATAACATAAAGCTTTACTTTGAGGCTTTTCTGGTGGTTTTTTTTTCTCTGTTTGCTTGTTTGTTAGGTTTTGGTGGGATTTTAATTTTTTTTTGTTTGTGTTTTTTGTTGTTTGGTTTGGATTTTTTCCCCCTCTTCCACTGCTTTTTATAAATAGATATTTCCAATTTGACTTTAAAATTAGAGAAAATGAGATAAAACTCATAGGATGATTGTGCCTGCAGTCAGGTTGAAAGTTTGGAGCAGAGTGGGCTCCAGTATATTTTGGGGTTTTTTCTCTTCTTGGATCTCTCATCCATCCAGTCACCACAAACTTTGCGGTGGGGATACTGGCAAGGGAGCCTCATAGCAGGTGGAGGAATAAAATACTTACATGAACTAGTGGAGGACATGAGCACCAGTGCAGGGCCTCTGGCTAGTCATGGCTGCTGCCCTTTGCCTCAGGAACTCTTGCATACAAAGTCAGCAGAGGACATTGTGCTTTCCAGTGTGCTTCCAGCTTTAAAGCTTGCAAATCTGAAGGTAACGGAAACAGCCTTGAAGCTGCTGCACATTTCTGGGGGAAAGAAAGGTCTGTTGACATTCCTTGTAATGCTTCAGTGTTGCAAGGTGGCTTATTTCTATCTCTGTTGCACTCATTTGAGTAGTTCCAGAGTATATCTGAGGTAGGCAGATGAATCCAGCGATGTTGCATCAGATTAGGAAAAAAAATGTCTTTGACATAAAGATAACCTTTTTGGAAACCCTGTTGAGATTGTTGCTTTAACTGGGGACATGTGTGAAGATACATCTTTGATTATCCAGCGCCTTACACACAGGAGGCATGGAAACCAGTCTCTCTGTAGCAGTCCTCTTCCACGGATTTGTCTGTGGTGTGTTTTTCCTGGGAAGGATATGAAGAGTTGGAAAGGAATCTGGAGAAAGTGCATGTTGTATGTTGAAGGGATTCCACACTCTTTTTTTCTGACTAGACCAGGCTAGGCTAGAATCATTCAGTTGGAAGTGACGTACAATGATCATCTAATCCAACTGCTACACCACTTCAGGGATGACCAAAAGTTATAGCCTGTTACTAAGGGCAGTGCCCAATTGCCTCTTGAACACTGAAAGACTTAGGGTATTAACCACCTCTCCAGGATGCTGATGTTTGACCACATTTTCACTGGAGAAATGCCTCCTGATGTCCAGTCTGAACCTCCATGATGCAGCTTTGAACCATTACCAGTATAATCCTTGATGGCCTAAAAAGTCTTTGTTTTGAAGGAAACAATTTACAGTGACCCATACAGAGAAGCTGGAGTTATTGTTAATTTTGCCAGTTTATGTAAAATTAAACTTTCTCATTTCTAGATGCTGCCTTATTTTACTCTGATATGTGTAACAAGTTTTGTAAGAGGCATAACTTTCCGTCTCTTCAAAGAGCTATTATTCCACTGAGTAAAGTAGTAAGACCAGTTTTTAAAAACTGCTCTTTGGCTCTATGAGTATGTTTGTATACTAGCAGGGTTTTGTCACTGCTCTTTTATGCTAATTCAGGTTGTGTTATTTGTGAATTTCTTAAACTTTGCTTCTCCAACATATGAACTTTATAACTCTGGTGAAACTCAGCCTGTGGTAAAAGAAAGGCAGATTCAGCTGTTTTGCCTTTCAAATGTTATGCAGCCAGAGCACTCAGACAGAAGTTTCCTGCAGTTCACATGGTGTATAAAAATCTATTTGCCTTTGCCCAGAAGAGTCATATTACTATAATGTTGATAAAGAGTGTGAATTGTGTTTTCCTACACAAAGCCTTGACAAAGGACCTTTCAGGGCAGCCAGACATAGAACTGAAAAGTTAGGCATAGAGCTGCTCTGCAATAACTACAGATTCAAACTGGGTCCAGCATGAATTTTGGTTCTTTGCTCATGTTTTCTAAAAAGGAAACCAGACACCCAAGATGATTGTCTGTGTAGCTTTCAGTCCCACGGCTCTTGCTGATGTGAAGTAGCCTACAGGACTGATCCTGTACAGAGGCTGGCACGTAGAAACAGAATAATGCTTAAACCATTATTTGAACAGAACAGCTGATTAAACATCTCTCAGGGCAGAATATATACTGTAATCCCAAGAAAATCAACAGAAGCTGAAACTGTGCTAGGCTCTAGGTGAAGTTGGTGTTTTATGGTTGGAACTTTCTCATTTCCTAATTACACAAGTTGATCTTGGCTCCATCGTGGTGTCTTTTGGTGGTCTGTGTGCCTTCAGATCCTATCCTTATACTGATAGATCACAGACCAACCAGAGTCCTTCTGATCCACCCTCTTTGCATACACTAAATTCTCTCCTTGCTCTCTTATGAAATTGATTGATCACATGCTCTCACCCAAACCTCTTTATCTTTGTTTGCAAGACATTGCTGCACGTTTCCGGGCATTAGCGTTACTGCTTCGCTACTATTTAACCTTTCACCGGCCCACATATGCAGGGTCTGTTTTGACTTTGTTTTCAGGACTTGTTGCTTCTAGTTCTGAACAAGGGATGTTCCACTCAGCTGATAACAATCATCAGAATTGAATATAATTTTGAATTCATTCAAAATTATTTGAATAATAATATTGAATATTCAGTATAAAATTGAATATAATTTTCTATTTTGTGGCCATCCCTTTGCCACACCAGCCACTCTTTTAGCTCCAAATCCCTCAGCCCACTTTTGAATTTCTGCTTGCTCTAAAAGCCCTCTTTTGCTCTGCATCTTGAGTAATTTTAGAGGTACAACAACGTTTTATCAGGCTTTGTGCATAATTTAGATTATAGGAGATTAATTGCACCTTCTAGCTGGAGATGTGGGATGCAAAATTGTTGAATGCTTGAGGTGAGACTTATTCCCATGAATACATCATCTGTAATTTCTTAACATTTAATTCTAAGGTGAGAGGAAATGCTGCTGGAAACACAGACCTGCTGAGGTCTTTAGGGACATAAGGTTATATATCTGCTCCCTTGCTCATGAGACCTCTATATATCCTGCTACCTCGACTGTATCAAGGTTATGCCAGAGGCAATTTTTCTAGTGATGAGGAGGGGCACTGCAGCAACTCCCTGTCTCTGCTGTATGTTTTGGTTTTCTTGCCCTGTTTGTATTTTGCTTCACACTTTTTCAGGAACAGAAGGGCTCAAATTAATCTCTCCTTATTCAGAAAGCATTTCAAAGATGCCAGCACATGGTGTTGCTGTTGTAAAAATGCATTTTCCATCTTTGTCAAGCATGGCATAATTAGCACCTACCCATTCCGAGGGCGCTCCCACCAGACGTGGCCTCTCCCAGGTGTCCGAGCAGAGAGCTGCTGCCCTGCTGGACCTGCTCACTGAGCCACCCCGTTCTGAACCTGACTCATACATTTTTATGCTGGCTGAATAATTGGTCTTTGAGATTAAAAGATTCCAACCTATGTATGGCACAGATTTCTTACTTCAAGTTAATGTTAAATGTTGGATGCATGAACCTTGTACAGACTGGAAAGGGAGAGGTGGGGTTGCTTTGTGGCATTCAGTTCCCACATCAGATGATACAAAAGTAATAAAGCAGTTGGTGCCAGAAACTGGATTTTCACAGAACAGCCAAAGGTGCCGTGGAAGAACTTCTATGTGGGGAAATGTGGCTGTAAACATGACTTGGACACAGCAATCTATGAAGACAGGTATTTATTTGAGTGAGCTTGAAAGGCTCAGACAGAGGCAGATTTGTTGTTTCTGGCAGAAATAGATTTCCCCAGGTGAATCTAGTAATTTCAAGACATCTGTTAGTAGATTTAGTCAGGGTATATCCTTAGCCCAGAGAAATCTTCCCCACCTGATTTCTCCTATTATAAATGCCACTTACTTCAACCAGGAAAGAGCTGTGAAATGTGCAAACAACCTATTCAAATAGCTAGTTACTTGGTGCTCAAGAGGACAATAAAAGATTCATGGAAAATGTCAGGATCCATGCAGAGCACCAAGATCTCTGTGCTGGCTTGAGAAAGGATGGTTGCTGGCACATCTGGAATGACGGCTGTATCTGGCCACATTTCTTCTGAGTTTGCTGACTTCTCTAGGTAAGTGCCTACTGCTTGCTGTGGCCTTTGGAAGCTCATGGGTAGATCCTGCAGGAACACCTTTGATCCTGTGCAGGCCAGAACACAATATCCTATTGTCTCCTCAGCACTTTGCAGGAGTTACTCTGTTGCTGAACCAAGACGATTTATTTCCCTTATAAAATCACTCAGGTATGAACCGAGAAGGTCACTGATCATGTGAGGGAAATTCAGCGTAGTCCCCTTGTGGCACTGACTTTCTGGCAGAAAATAAACATAATTACCTTTCATATTCTTCCCTGTGTTGGAAGATGTCCTACAAAATATTACCGCATTCTCTTTCTCACTTTCCCATCCTTGCTCCCTTTTTTCCCTCTCCTTCTACCCGACACTAAAACCAGTTTTAATGAAGATATTGGCTTCCAGTAAGATGGTGAGTATATTTGTTTCATGAACTTGTTCCAATGTGTCATTTAATTGCTCTGTTTTTTCCTTTGTCAGCCTCTGGATAACAAAGTTATTAGTATTTGGCTAATTTTTCATGCTTGGATTAAAATACATCCGTAAATATATTTGTCAGCTGCAAAGAGTAACTATCAGCAAAGTATTAGGATTTAGAGAATTGGTTTGGTTTTTTTTCCTTTCCCTGAGCAGTAATTACTGAGGCAAGTGAAAATTCTGGGAATTGTTATTTCAATTGCATTTTAAGTACTTGCTTTCTAGAAGGGAATATATCAGACTCCTGCCTGAGTGAAGCATAAACAAGAATAAACATGGAATACTTAGTGGAGGACTCACAGGGAAGGCAGGCACTAAAGTGCTAATGCTAGGTTCTATGCCCCTTACATTTAGGTTACAAAAAATTACATAACTCAAGTGATGGCTACTAATTTAATATTTTTATCTGGGACAGGGCGTCTTCCTTCCCTGAGGAAGTACACTCAAAGGACATTTCAGGTCCAATTTCCTACTTTCCTTTCCAAAGGGAGAGGTGTTTATAGCACTATCACTGGGAAATCAGAGCACAAGTCCTCAAGAGTAGAATGTACTGCAGTCTATATGGTCAGCGCTTTAAGGGGTAGATTAGGCCTGGCTCCTATAGTATGACTGTGGGGGGCAAGAGGGGAGGAGAAAGGGAAGGGGAAGAGGAAGAAAATCTGATTGAATTCCACCCTGACCTTTTCATTACGCCTGAAATGAGTACTGCTGTAAGCAGGTAAGTTCACAGAGTGCCTCACAGTGATCTCAAACTCAGCAATTGTACTCAGAAAATGAGTGGAAAAAAGAAGCTGAAAGGTCTCTTGGCTTTTTGCAAAAGGATGCTTTCAAATAGGATGGATTCTGAATTCTCAGGTTACAACGAGTGAGTTTCTGCAGCCTTTTAAGCTGCAGAAAGCAAGTTTTTGCTTGTGTGTTTCTAAGCAAGCCCAGGTTCCTAAGCAACCCCTTGAGAAATCCTTTCACTATTTAGCAAGGAGTGTCAGAAAGTGGGAAGCTTGAAAAGCTACCTGTGACTGGAGCACACACTCCCTGTAAAACCTGTGATTATTTCAGGAACACCCTAGCTTGTTTCTTTTAAACACAGGGTAGCAGTAGGTGAGAAGAGAGCAAGTCACTGAAAGCTTTCCTGTCATTAAGCAGCAGATGAGGCTAGTGGTGGGGATTGCAGCATTTTCTGAGACAGATAAACAGAAGGGTTAATGTTAGCAAGTGGTTAATAAGGTACAGCTGCCACCTGGGAAATGTCTCTTGTAGCAGGTAGTCAGACACTTTAATCATGGCTGTTCAGACAAAAAGACTGGAATTCAAGCCTGTAAACTGATGCAACAAAACTTCTGGAGCTGACAGCAAGGGATTAGTTGTCTCTTTGATGGAAGGGAGTAAAAGAAAAACTCTAAAACATATAGTTCAATATCTGAATTAGAATACAATGATGACTTCAAGAAAAAAATCAGTGCTGCAGAAAAATGTGTGAGATAGATGAAATTTGCTGTCAAAATGATAAATTGATCTTTAAAAAACTCCAAACCTAGAAAGTGCTAATACTTACTAAGTCTTCTATTTCAGGAAAGGCTTCATGGGAAAAACATTAAAACATTAGAAATTGGAGCATGACAAATCTCAGGTTTCCTGAGACAAGCCTCAGAGTTTGTATTCTAATGATTTTTTATGTCAGCTTTTTTATCTACTGAACATCTCTTTTGATTATTGCATATGGAACCATGGAATCAAAGTATTTATCTTATTTTACATGGAATTATGACAAATTTGTGGGTAGACAGTGTTACATGGCTTCTCAGCTGCAGTTTACAGGTATCTCTCCCAGAAAAAGCAGGGTATTTTGTGATCACACACAAAATGTGATCTGGTTTACCCTGTGATCAGTTCTTGAAGGAAGACTGGAAGTGTAAGGTTGTGTACCGACTAAAATCTTATCTGAACATTCTTTGAATAGCTCTGACTAGTGTAGAAGCTGTAATATCTTTTTGTGCTGTTCATAAATGTAACAAGTGTATTAGCTGCCTTAGGCACTATTTACATAATGTAAATTTGTGTGCATTGATAACAACTCTTGAAGTAGTAATCAAAAAAGGAACATATGATTTTGTAGAGTGATTGAATAGATTTAAGTTTTCAAGCCTGTGGCATCAGGGCTTCAGAAATCTAGAGGAGAGGAAAAAAAATACTTCAAATGGACAACAGGTTTGCTATTTGACCAATACTCAGTAAAATATTTGCTTCATACTAAGGTTCATTTTGTGCATATTTGTTTGTATGAGCACATATGCTCCTGTACTTGTTGTACAGCAAATATTCACTGTACCAATTATCATATTTCATTCATGTTTGAAACAGGAGTTACATGATTTTAGGTATCTTGTATTGTAAAATGTAATAAATAGATAACAATTTAAAATAATTTTATTGAATAAATTCGAAAAATCCTGTGAAGATATTTTACAAAATGTACATTTGTAAAACATGCTATTAAGAGAGGTTGAGGGAAAGGGGTTTATTTGAATGTCAAGGAAGAAGACTGTGAAACAGCCATAGTCTATCTATGTAGCAAGACTATTATAAAATGTTGATCAATTATTTTCTCTTTTGTGAAAAGGACAAGATATAACAGCAGATGGAAGACTTAGCAAACTCCAGACGGAAGTGAGATGAGATGTGGGAACTAAATCAAACATGATAAAAGGCAATATAAACTAATGAGGTATGGATCAATCCAAACTTGACACATCATTTTCTTTCTAAATACAAGCAATTTTCTTGACAAGAATAATTTACTAGGTTTCATTGTTTTTGATACTCAACATAATGTCTAGTCTTGAAGAAAACTATTAACTTCATTGAAGATTTGTTTGAACTGTGCAGGAGCTTGCCCAGATCCAAAGAAGAATAGAGAAGAGTGATGTTGAAGATGAGAGAGGTACTAGTAAAGTATCCCATTTAAGATCAGTCTTAATGATTCTTTTACTGCCTTTGATAGAAATAGAACTCAAGTACTGATGCAATACATTGAGATTCATTTAATCAAAGTGCAAAATCATTGCTCTTAGGGAGAAATAATGAGAATTTCTGCTATAAACTTGGAGATAATTAGTTGAAAATGTTTAAAGGATGACTGCATGTAGTGAGAATGAGATGCTGGTAAAGCAGTAAATGTGATTTTGGGGTGTGTCATTAAAGTATTTGGTAGCTATTAGAAAGAATGTAATTTTTTGTGCATCCCGAGCTCCATCTGAAATACCATTTGCTGTTTTGGTCACCTACATGCAAGAAGAGTAAGAGCTCAGAAGCACAATCAAGGAAGCAGAGATACACAGAAGTAATCTGAAAAAAGTTACATAGTCCAGAAAAAGGCTGAGAGGGAAACCTGTAAGTCAACAGGGGAGTGAGAAGAAATACTCACATGCTAGAAAGCATACAGAATAAAGCCAAATAATTATATAAAATAGTATATCAAAAGGAAATTCCTAACCATTGGATATTTTAATGAACAGATTCCCAGTTGTAAAGGTGGAGGTAAAAAGCCAAATCATAATTGCTTTTGAAATGGAGCTTGGTAAATACATAACAGGAGATGTGGTTTTTTATCAGTGGTAGGAGGGCTCACCCTTTCTTGACTTCCCTTCCTCCATTAATGAACATAAATGTCTTTTGCTTTCCCATGCTGCTGTGGTAACTGGGAATGAGGGCTGCTGTCCTGGATCAGACCTCCAGAGTCCATCTCATTTGATAATTTGATCTTGGCAACGACTGCAAGCTAAATCTTCAGAGAAAGTGGAAAACTTCTAAATGCAACAGGTAACCTAAAGTGCTCTTGGGGAGTTTTCGTCCTACACAACATAAAAGAGAATAGTAGATGTTCTGAGGAAAGAGAATTTCTACCTCATGCAAAAATTTATATACGAATCTATCTGTTGTGAGTAAATAAGTTCTTACAGTCTTTATAAACACGGAAAATCTGAAGGGCCTGGATTCTGCTGAAATCTTCACCTCATATAATCTGAAGTAACTAACTGCAATATGTGAAATTTTAGCCTTTCATTTCATGGACTGCCACTTTGCTTCTTCATTATAGGAGGACATGACACATCTTCTTTACATTTAATGGAGATCTTGGCCTCTTAACATATTCTTTATTTGCACTCCCACTAGGTCTACTCCTTCATTTCAGCTGGGAGGTTTTCTATAGTATCGTATAATTTCTCTTCATAGAATCACAGCACCACAGAATGTCCTGAGTTAGAAGGGACCCATCAGGGCCATAGACTCCAACTTCTACCCCTGCACAGGACACTCCAAGAGTTACAGCATGCACCTGAGACTGTTCTAGAACTCTGTCAGGCTGGTGCTGTGAGCACTGCCCTGGGGAGTTTTTGTGGTGCTCAGCCACCCTCTGGTGAAGAATCTTTTCCTGATATCCAACCTAAATCTCCCCTGACACAACTTCAGGCCATTTCCTTGGGTCCTGTCAGTGGTAACCCTAGCAAGATCAGTTCCTGCCCCTCCTCTTCCCCTCCTGAGGGAGCTGTAACTGCAGTGCGGTCTCCCCTCAGTCCCCCCCAGGTTGAACAGACCAAGTGACCTCAGCTAGTCCTTGCACAGTTTCCCCTTCAGACTCTTTGGCCCTTTTTTGGACACTCTTTAATAGTTTCATGACTTTCTTACCCTGTGGCACCCAGAAGTGCCCCCAGCACTGGAGGAGAGGCTGCCCCAGTGCAGAGCAGAGCAGGACAATCCCCTCCCTTGCCCGGCTGGGCCTGATGCCCCCAGGCCAGGGTTGGCCCTCCTGGCTGCCAGGGCACTGCTGGCTTGTGTCCAACTTGCCATTGACCCAGAGCCCCAGGTCACTTTCCCCAGCCCTGCTCTCCAGCATCTCCTTCCCCAGTCCTGCTATCCAGGACTGCCCTGCCCCATGTGCAGAAGCCAGAACTTACCTTTGCTAAAGCACACACAGTGTGGTGTTTGCCCATGTCTCTAATTTACCAGGTTTTTCTGCAGAGCCTCTCTGCCCTCAAGGGAGTTTTGTCTTTCTTGAATGGCTTTTTTGCTGTTGCATAGTTTTTGAATGAATGCAGCCAAAGATCAGTAATGAGTTTTTATTTAAGCCACTGGGCAAAAACCTCCACAACTGTTATCTACTTTCATCCATTCTTTCAGGATTTAGACTTTTTTGATACTGCATTTCATACTAGTAGTTCTTATGTTTGTTTTAGAAAATTGTAGTTGAAAAACAATCATTCCTTAAAGCTGAATAATGAAAAGTGAAAATACAGGTTTATAAATTCTAAGATTAATTTTTGTGCATCTCTTGTACTAAGTGGCACGTCCAAAGGTAACACAGTTAGTCAGGAAAACCTTTGCTTTTACTACTCTAACTGTATAGCGCAGTACTATTATTTGGCTGGTCATGTATCAGAACTGTTCTTCTTCTGCAACATTCTTGCAACATTCTTGCAACACACGAAGAAGACCCATGGCGAGGAATTGTCTTGAAAATCAATTGACATCTCTATACTTCATTTAAGTTTTTTGCTTTACTTGGAAGGTACGAAGAATCCAGATCAAAAGACTGATTTAAGTAATCTTCAGAGGAAAATGCTAGAAAAGCCAGTATGTTTTTCTCATGACATACAGGCTGAGGATGTACTATCCAAACATGAAACTCGAAGAAACTGTCCACAACTGCTAAAAATGTTTCTGTTTAAGACCACTAGGTGTCAGGCAGAACCAAGAATTCACCCTGCCTGGACTAGAGTGAATTTCAACCTGGTAACGGGACTATGAATCCAAAGACTATGAATGCACTCTAGGAAGGGATGTGGAAATAAGCTCCCAACCTCGAGACTTGCTTTATCTGCAGGGCTGTGTGTCATATCTGTTGTTCAAGCTTCCTTTGCACTTCTCTGTGTGGTGCAGTTTCTGGATAAAAGCGCTCTGCTGAAAGCTGAACCTCACTGGTTTAGTGCAGCTTAGAATCACAAAATCTTTAGCATGTGGGAGCTAACATGTTCTTATTCTAGCTGATTCTGACCTCAGACAATTTAATGACACAAGGATAGATATCCACTGCTCAGTCTCTGAGAGGGACTTCCAGGAGCTCTCTTGCTTAGCAGACAATGTACATGAATGCACAAAGCCTGCCAGTCTGAGCTCCAGAAGATAGAGTCAGGAGAGGAAACTGAGTAAAGAAGGAGAGAGACAAAAAGGGATAAAAATCAAATGAACAGAGCTTGTATCCTTTGTACTCTGCTATGAATTAGTGCTTTGTTCTGTGATATCAGCTGAAGGTATGCCTCATCTTGGCTAATCAGGCCAGTGAATGATATTTCTAACATGGGTTATAACTATTTACAGCCCTCTCTGCTCAGGGGAGGAAATCATGAGTCTCACATTCTCATACACTTGGCACACTGGTTAGAATAGGAGCATCACATTATGTATGCCATTTCTACATATCTCAATGCTAGGTTTTCCAAGTAACCTGCTTTTAATCAAATGTTTTCAAAGATTTGCTAACCAAAGTGCAAATTCATCAAACATTTGAACAAGAACATTTAAATGATAATTTGTGTTGGAAAATAATAATAATTTAGTTTATTAAAAAATAATTTGTATTAACGACATTGTAAATGGAGCTTTTCAGCAATTGGTTTTAACAGCGCTTTCATTAAGAGACTAACCTTCACCAGGTTGCTGTACTTCTTTATCTATTGTTACTTTCTCCAATCAAAGGAGTGGAATGAATCTGAAAAAATCTGGCTTATGGAGACGTTTTTTTTTCCCCACAGTCCCAATAATTTCACAAGTTCTTTAAGAGAATATTGCATACAGTGGAGAAAGCACAAGAATAATGGAAGTGGTGTTTTGGGAAACTGCATGTAAATGAGATGAATCCCCCTGCTGTAGACTTTAAACTTTGTCTGCATGAATGGACCATCTGGAAAACAGCAGAGCATAAATTTACAGCTATGTATTGATACTTACCAGGCTGCTCCACTGTATTTTCTGATTAAGGAATTGTAAAGCAAGAGATGAGAAGATGTGACATTTTATTCAGCACCTCACCTAGTGTTTCTTGCGTTGTCAAACTGCATAATAGTGCTTACTGGGAGCTCTTGGGAGTGGGTCTTGCTGCTCCAAGCCTAGAGGAGAGGTCTGTGCTTAGGGAAGTCATGGCAGTTTTGTAAAAGGTTTAACAAAGGAATTTTGAAACATGCTGCACAGGAGGAGGATAGCAGATTTGACACATGAGCACACACAACATCACAAGTGGGAAGGCAGAGAATAGTTTTCCTGAAACACTAGTCATCAGTTTGCATTTCCAGAGTGGGTACTTTATGCAAGATGCATAACTTGAAGGAATGTGTCAGTGAAGTGGAAAGTCACAGAAGGAATCACTGTGTCATAGAATACTTACTAGCAAATAACAGAATGAACCATACTACGCTGCCTAAATGCTTACTGTTGTTGGACAGAGGGAAAAATTAAACACATTAGAAATCTCCTGCAAGATCAGACCACTGTTCTGTTAAAACAAGAATTTTCTCAGTATCCAGCAGTGGAGACACTGTTTCATGGAAGCATGTGAACTACCATTTCTCTGGGTGGCTTTCATAACTGTGGCAGGTTCAGTTGGAACCGGG
>VWYI01008860.1:0-61226 GCA_013399455.1 Anthoscopus minutus
AGGGGGCATCTGCCCCTTCGCCTAAAAGCGTTGATGAGCAATGGGCCCAATCTGAACCTTGAGGCACACCTTTTTTGACAGGCCTCCAACCAGACCCTGTGCTGCTGATTTTAACCCTTTGGGATCTGCCATTCAGCCAGTTCCCAATCCACCTAACTGCCCTCTCCTCCGGTCCATGCATCCTGAGTTTATCACTTGATGTGAGACAGTGTCGAAAGCCTTGCAAGGTAGACAATATCCACTTTTCTCCACTCATTCATGCACATATTTTTTTCATCATAGAAAGCCAACCTGTGGGTCATGCATGATTTGCCTTCAGTGTATCTATGAATACACTGAATAATCCTGATCACTTTCTTGTCATCCATGTGGATAAAGATGGCCTCCAGAATAAGACGGTCTATCACTTTTTCAGGGATTGAAGTGAAAACACCTGACTGGTAGTTCCCTGGGTCCTCCTTCTTGCCTTCAGGGGGACATTTTCTGTTTTCCAGTCCTCAGGCACTGCCCTATCTTCATGGCCTTTGAAAGAGGATTGTGAACCGCCTCATTATGGTGTCCACCAGCTTTCTTAGTGCTCTTGGATGAATTATGTCAGAGACCTTGGACTTGTGGATGTCAAGCCTCTCTCTAGGTGTTGTCTAAAATCAATCTTCCTTGACCAAGGAAAAGTCTTCCTTCCAACATTCTTTCACCCTGGTATCTTGGGTCCAAGATTCATGACTGATCTTGGCAGTGAAGATGTTCTTTAAACAAATCTTGAAGGAACCTTTTCAAACAAGGCAGCTTCTTTTCTGTCTCCCCTTCTTTAACATTTGTCCTATGTCTCATATTCACATTCCTAACCACTACTTTGCTCTGAAGTGAATGCTTTAGACATCATCATTTTTGAGTTACACAACATCAACACAACACATTAAAGATTTTGCTCGTTCTTGTGCTACTACAGAATTCCTACACAAACAGGTTTAGAGGTTTCATGTCTTCTTTTCTGTAAATACTGTTTTTAATTTGATTTTCAAGTATTTTTAAGGTTTTGGGGTGGGCTTTCTAACTTGTTGATCTGGCCTTTATATAACTTCTTCACATAACTGAACTTTTTGAAGAAGCCTCAGTATTCTTTTAGTACCTTGCAATTTCTATTTTAAGTATTTTTCCTATGTAAGTACACTAAAAATACAATACCGGATTGTGAGAATTTTCATGCTGAATTACAGACTGGAGTGAATTTTACAGCTGGGTTATAAATCCTGGAGAGCAGAAGTTTATAATGGAAATGCTTCTAAGTCTGCACACTGAATTGCTGCTGGAATGATTTTCTACAGAATATAAGGGCACTTGAAAGTTTTCTATTTTCCCCCATAAAGACAAATATATCTATTTCAGGAGGTTGAACTTTTGAATAAAACCAAATTTGTTCTTATAGTATACTATCATGAAACTAAATTAGTTTATTCAGCTATTAATTTTCTCCTAAAAATCATGTTGCCTTTCTGAGCATTAGGTTTTGCATATTGAAACTGACAACAGGTAAAGCAAGGGCTTTACATAATGGGACAGAGCAACATGAATAATCAAGACTATCTGTGCATTTCCTTGAATTTAAAAACACTGTGTGATCTCAAAATGTTGCATCTACAGCTAGTCTGATAAAACCATCTTAAAACCCAGATTGCTTTCTTTTCTTTTTAATTTGATTGAGCACAGAGCCAAGCATCTGCATATCATTCATTACGTATTTTGCCCTTTTTCTTAGGGAAAGAATCATGTGTAAAGAGTTGGGGAATCTGTGCTAATAAAAGTAATGACACCTCATGAATGACAAATTTAATTAATTTCAAGAACATTCATCAAATTCCTCTTGGTTTAGGTTTTTAAATTTTCTTCAGTATGTAAAATATTTGTTAAGAGCATAGGCCTGTATATTTCTGCTAATCTAAGAATCTGTTTAATGCCTAACTTCATAGCTGGTTCCCGACTACAGGTTTTATCAATTTTCTGGAGAATATATGTGCTATATAATTGAGCATTAAAGATAATAAATCAAAGTAGAATACCTTGGAATGTATTTTTTCCAACCATTTATTGAAATCTGCTTTATGGAATGTATAGAAAATACAATTTCTGTAGAAGCAGATTGAAATTCTAATAAGTAATTCTAGTCTTTCCCATTTACCCACAGATTAATCTTCACATTTATACATATGATGGCTATAAATATTTTAGATTTTATAGAGCAGATACAGCTTTAACAAATCACTTCGATCATCGTGAGAGACTAGGAGAGATTTTCATCAACAGTAATGTATCTACAAGTATAATAATCATACATGTTTGCAGCTTATAAATACAAACTAGCACAATCTATTAGGGTATTAATCTACTATTTGATAAAAAATATTTTTAATTTAGATGACAGAAAGCTTTCTGTACACATCTCTTGTCACCTAATATATTTAGAAGTTTGCAAATCAGACTTGTAAAATTCATTCATGCTGAATGAATACACTCTAATCCACCATGAAATGCATAAAGCAATGATGAAAAGTACATGACATTTTCAGAAGAGCTCATCATTTGTCTACTGTCACAGTTGAATCAATATGTATTAATGATACTAATGCACTTTTTAATTTGATAGAAGCAATGTATATAGAAGATACATTGGCTGCTGCTGCCACATATTTCATTTCTTGGGCTACTAACTGATGCTAAAGTTATTTCACTATTATACATAGTACATACTATTATATGAGGATGGTGGTAATAATAGAATGTGACAGAGACATGCACTATGCTAATCTTCCAAAAGTTTGGTAAATATATAGCCTGGTCTTTTTTGCTGTTTCTGTGATGTAAAATTTTTCTTGTTTTCCTGTTGGCATAGGCTCTCTTAATTTCATTGTAACTCGATTTAGAATTAGACTGGCAGTTTTTGCATGTTCTATACTTCTATTTCTCATTGAATGTGTTGAAAACTACAGCATTCTAAAGCATTCCGGTACTAAGTGATCCCCTTATTGAAAGGAATATTTTGATTAATCCATATACATTAAATATGGGAAAAGAAAATGTTACCTGATTGTTCTATTATAAATAACCGTTGATATTGGTTTGCTTCCAGTTGTCTCTGTTACACAAGAAAACATCATATTTGTGATGTAAATTTTTCACATTTGCAATTTCCATGAAGTCATTCTAGCAAGAAAAAAACATTGAAATTCTAAAATATCTTTTGAAGTAAGGATAGAAATCCACCCTTTAGAATTCATGACCTACACCATCACTTTTGCAAATTTTATCCAAGAAATAAGAAACTGGATTTTTGTTTGGTTTTTTTCTTGAAATTGTTAAGCTGAAGAGCATTCTCCAAAATTCTCAAGTTTGTAGACATCAAGAGAAAATAGTAGTTCAACATGACAGGTAGACAAATGAAACAGAGACTTTAATTAAATCTTCCTTAATTCCTTGCCAAAGGAGTACATTAGAAGTCATCATTCTTACTACCAAATCTTCCCTACATGAATGTCTGAGCACTAAACTCCACTAAGAGAAACTGGGACAGAGTGCTTGATTTTAAGCATAACTTGTTATGCCACCAGACAAGCATGGCAAGAAGAAAGAAGTATGTAAAAAATTTACATTTAAATATAGAACTTAAAGATGTGCTTATATTTGATCCAGATATTAGAAGAAAATATGGACTGCCATTATCTAGCCTGTTGACATGCTTGTACTGTGTACACTACATACTTCATTTAAATGATGATTCACAAGAACAGAAAGGGTAATATATCATTTATTGAGCCTTAAAAGTGCTGGAATAAAAGGCACTATTATCAGACTGTGACATAAGAAATTTACCTTTTCTAATTGCCTGATGTTTGAGTTTCAACATTCTGAAACTAGCTACATGTGCAAAGAAAACCAGGAAAGCTGTTAGGGTGTTTGAGTACTATGTTCAGCACATTAGAATGCCAATAAATCTTTCCACCATTTCTGTCCCCTATTCATCATAATTTATAGCATTATATTTAAATGAAATCTAGCCACTCCCTCATAAAACCAAAAATAATTTAAAAACCCAAGTCAAACAAAAAATCCAACAAACCCCAACCCAAGACAAAAAAAGAAGTCAACCAAACAAGTCACAAGTGATTAAAAAAAGAAAACCAGAAAACACTGATAGATAGTTGTAGTTCTGGGAAACCAAAGTCACGGTTCCATTTATAATGGCAAGAGAAGTGTCAGCATTGAAAAAAAATTATATCTTCTGGCCTTTCAGTCTGGAGACTGAAACATGGAACATCAGTTTAGTGTAAAGACCAAGCTCAAGTGAAGTATACAACTTAAACAAAAGTTAAACAAAGATATTTCAAGTGTTACTAACAAGTAACTCTTTAAAACCTATTTCTTTTTACTTAAATTGATGCATATATTTGTTGGCTTTGTTGATTACAGAAAAGTGTGACTACATTTCGGCTATGTGTTTCTCTGTCAAGGCTTTTGACAAAAAAAAGCCTTGACATTATATTTTATATTGGATGTTTATGAAAATGTCAACAGTCTCAGAATATTCAGAGTTGTAAAAATATAGCTATACTTATTTTTGTTGTCAATATTCCAGTCATCTAGAAAGAAAAAGTAGCACTGTTACTGAGGTAATTAGCATAGATGAAGTATTGAGGTAGCAGATACAAATTCCTTTCTCTTTGAAAATAGTTTGCTGATATCCATAAATAATATATACAGTCAAACAAGGTAAGCTAAGAAGCTTAACAATTTATCAACACAAGTGAACTCCTTACAGTATTATTTATATGTCTGCAGACAGCAACAGTTATAATTTTTGCGTTTTATTATTTTTTAAGAAGTTATTGTTTTTTAAAAAGTGAAAACCATTATTCAGCCTCTCATAGTTTTGTTTGCTTTATCCTGTGCAAAAAGGCAGAGAAATAAGTGTAAACTACATGACAAAGAATGAGATGAATATAAGATGGCATTAATATTCTTTTAAGTTTTCCATTAATTTTCAAAGTAATTCTGAATACAAAAGAATGGCACATTTACCCCAAGAAACACAAGGAAAGTATTTTTTATTTTGACAGGAAGAAAGAATATTGCAAGCTGATTACCATAATCATATGAAGTAAGAGACATATATGTCAGTTTGTTGAATGCACTGTACCTTTGCCAAAGTGTTTACTATTCTCAAAAAAGTGAATACAGAATGGTTTGTGATGCTCCTTCAATTCATGTCTCTTCTAACTTTCTTCCATGATGTCCTGATAAGTAGTTCTAGGGCAGTTTTCTTATTTTATATTTATTCCTATTTTATAACCATTATTTTTGATTACTTCTTTTGCCAGAGGGGTAGATAAAAAGAAAGTGTGGAAAAAAATTAAATTTAAATAGGCAGAATACAGAAACAGTGTTTGGCAACTGTTTGTTATATGTCTTAATTGTGAAGAACTATTTATTTCTAATAGTCTATTTATTACTATTATTTTTCTGATAATATCTTTGTTACTTTAGGTTTACTCGTCATTTCTGATGGCTAAAAATCCTTACAGGCTATGAAACTCTAAGATGTAGGAGCACTTCCAAAATTCCAGCTCCACATTCATACCTGCACATGGTGTCCCATTTTTCTTGTCTTCTGAGCAGGTGTGTTCACACATTCACACACATTGCTGTCTATGCTGTGATTCTTTATTTTTTTAATGTGAAAATCTTGATCTTGCTCCTCTGGACACATAGTTATGATTGTACCCCAATTTTTCTAAGATTCTTAATTAATCAGGAATTAATCAAATTTCAGTATGATTTCTAAGACTTTAGATTTTTACATTATGCAATAGTCATCTAATTAAAAAAAAAAAACAAACAAAAAAACCCAAACAAACAGCAAATCACAACATTCCATATTTGAATATTGTATTTCTTGTAGAATTTGATATCCACATCACATCTAATATGTCTATATATTCAGCTGACCTGTCAGGCTGTGTTAGTATAATATGTATGTGTTTGTATAATACGTATACAAAATGACACGCCAGGTACAAAATGAAAAAAAGACATTACCAACTATATCCCTTATATGACACAAAGTGAGCAGCAAAGCATGAGAGTGCAGAATGAGGAATCTTAATTGTTAATATGTTTAGCAATTCAAAGTTTAGTATTTAACAGTAAAATTAGAAAATATTAATTTTGAATGTTCTGGTTATTTTATAATTTTCACGTTATTTTATATTTTCTATGCCTGCATTTTTTAAGTATAAGTCACTGAATAATTTTACAAAATCACATCCTGAACTTTTTTCAAAACTTCCCTCTTTCCTATAGCACCCAAGAGTATCACATACAAATTATTTTCAAATCCATTTCAAACAATAATTGATATTTCATTTTCAGGGAGAAAAAAGAAGGATTAAATGGAAATCCTACTTTTCAAGTTATTTCTGAGAGAGGTGCATAACAAACAGGCAAATTTACCCAGTAAGGTACTTGCAATACACTTGAAGGTAAACCAATCACTAATTCATATTAGCATAAATGGCAATGACCATGAAAATGAGGAAACCTCTGTGAATTTGGGAAATCAAAAATAAAAAACCACTCATGTCTTGAGTGGAATTTCTCAGCTGCATGACTGCAGTTATGCTACATAACTCTATTCTGCAGCAGAATATGAAAACTTCTCAGACTGAAGCTCCAAGGCAATCTTTTTGTTTGTTTTGTTATTACCCTGTGGCCCTGGAAAACCATTAAGATCTAAACTACAAAGGAGAATTAGCTCATCTTCTTTCCCAGCTCTGGGTTAAAAACCCAAGTTAGATGCCTGGTATTGCAATGCACTAGTTTGACAGACTCCATAGAGCCAGGCAGACTTTTTAGGTGGACGTTATTCACCCAGTAAGGAAATGCGAAAGATGGCAAAATTTCTTATCTTGTACCTCAATATTACCAACATTTTCATATATTATCAAGAATTGCAGGTCATGATCTTACCATATAGGAAAATGTCTCCTCCTACTCTAAGAAAAATTTCATCATGCAGTTCTCACTTTTTTCTGTGTAAAATTTTAAGTAAGGAATACATTTATAGAAAAGTATCTTGATCTTTTCCTTTATGGTGGGAGTGTTCTTAAAATTATGCAACAAGTCATTAAGTGCAGGACCTTGCTTGGGATGTGAGGTTTTATTTTTAGTTCCTTCCTCTGTTCCAGGACAGCTCAGTCTTTTACTTGTGTACTGCCAAGATTGCTGGTAGGTACTTTGAGTTGTACCTGCCTCATGGCTCTCCCTTTTGAAGTTCTGCAATTCAAAACCCAACCAACCAAACAGACAAGAAAGCAGGGCTTTTTCCAAGAGGGGAAGAAAGGAGTATAGCATCAAAGTGCAGTGATTTGGGTTCTCATCAGAATCAAAGGGGTGAAGCCTCTATGCTTTTTCATTACACAAGGAATCAGACAGAAGGCTCCCCTTCACTATTTCAAATTCCAGCAGGGTACCAGTCTGCTTTTCCTTGATGTCCAACCAGAGGTTTCTGCAGCAGGTTTAATATGTAAGAACCAGGTATATATGAAGTTTTTACTTATGGGCTAAGTGCCTAGTGCTATTTTAAAGCCTGAAGTTTTAATCATATAGGCATCAAACCTGCTGAAATACTGCCAAACAACCTAGCTCATTTTAGAGGAGCTAGATCTTCTGCTGCATGACTGGGGCTGGCACCCCTGCCCCTTCACTATAGATCTGTTCTTGGAAGCATGATGAAGGTGATTACATGAAAATCTACATTCAGCAGAAGTCTTATAATACAGGTATATAGGTAGTTCAGAACTCCTCCTTGTAGCCTGTGTTTCTACCTCCTCTACCTGTGTCTAATGCTGTAGAAGGCATCACATTTTAACAGCACCTGAGCTTCTTTGACTGAAAAATGTCTTTTTGATCTGTAAAAAATGGAGTATGATTTGTACCTAAATCATTGAATTTTACATACTGGAGAAAGCAGTTGGGGAGGGTGCAGGGCAAAGGCCTTAAAAATCTTGCATTCCTCATATTAATTCTTGGTTTTGTCTTAAGTAAAAGGGTTAAAGTCAATGTCTTTACCTGAAGAACTACTTTTTGGTTTAGCATTCAATAACATAATTTAAAATGTGCATATGCTGAACATTACTTGATAGCAAAAATGACATTACCAGACAGTGCAGTGAAGTATAAAGGATAAGGCTCAGTAAGAGTTTGTGTCTGTCGTGTGAGGAGCAGATAAAATATCCTTTTCTTGCAAGTGTTCTCATCCTTTCCTCCCTCCAAGCTCTTCAGCTATAAAGCTGAAGTCTGACTTAATAGCTTTTTTTGCAACTTAAAATAAGTGGTTTAAGAATTTAATATGTCTTAGAACTGCTATTTTATTTCTGTCATTTAGTCAAGTTCTTCACAATCTGATAGCAAGACCAAACAGGCAATGAAGCAAAACAAGAGAATTATATTTTTAACACTAAAAAATCCCAAAAAAACAACCAACCAAAAAAAACTAGCAAAAAACACACCCCAAAAACCGCAAAAAAACCCAAGAAACCACACAAACCCTGCCTTAAATCCATCACTGTAGAGAAATATAATGTCCCAAATGCTGACAAACAAAGGCCAAATGTATCAGCTCCTCTGGTGTAGAATAACCGAGCAAAAATTCTCGGAATAACTAGCATACACAGCATCCCACTTAACATGCAGAGTAAAATGTTCACCTTTTCTGCCAGTGAAGCAGGAAAATACTTCCCATTAGAATAAATAGCTGAAATTGTTGCCAAGGTCCAAGTATTCTGCAGAGTATTTCCCTGGTCCTCAGAAACACTGGCCATATAGAAAATGTGTGGATCACATCTCACTCCTTTTCTCACCTGAACTAGTAGTCACATCTGTACAAAGATCATTTGCAATATTTCTTTTTATTAAATTTAAAACTAAAGAGACTGCATATAAAAAAAACTTCCTATTTTAGGGCATAAATAGCTTCATTTCTTGAAGCTAGCTCTCTTTTTTTAAAGTCAGTATTTATTTGAACCTTTCCATACTAGTCTTTCTGAACTTCTATTTTGGATAAAATATTTTGGAAACAAGAGGGGTCATGGAAACAAACCAAAGAAAATTTTTTTATTCGCTTGGGATGTTTCATTCATAGTTCAGTGACACTCTAGAACTTAATTTCCTCAGGTTAGTGATATAAGAGCCAAATACATAGCGTATACACATAACAATGTGTAAATGTGTAAACATTCAAGCCAAACAAAACCAAAATCACTTAAAAGTCAAAGCAAATAACATCAATATACAGAAATATGTGCGTGTGAATTTATAGGTAATTAGCTTCCCTGAAAACATATGACTTTGTGACTGAAGATGACAAAAAGTATAAACTTAAATATATTAAATATTTCAGAACTTTATAAAAAGTTGTAACAGTAAATGAAGAAACTGCAAACATTGAAAAGAGAAAAAGAATGAGAAGAATGTATATTTTTCATAGTATGATTTTTAGAATTAAACTGGAATTTACAATTTTGTACTTTACTACATTTAAGGCATCTATGATAGTTTTTATGGTGTTAGTACACACAAAAAAATCACACATACTCATATAAAGTTTGAATGTGTGTGTCAGAGGACCAGATTCAACTAGCATTAAGGGATAATATAGTGAATTCACTCAGGAATATGAATCCAGATAATTGCATTTTCTTTGTTATACTCCTTTTTAATTTGTCTGTTTAAATTGTTTCAAGAATTATCTGGGCATGGAATTCTTATGATGTGACACTGGAACTCAGTCTTCTGTAGCCAATATTCCTTAAACACAGATGTTGCCTTTTGGTCCTTGCATAAGAGGAAAACCTAATATAATAAATCGTACTAGTATATCAAAATTTTAATATTTCTTCTTTGTGACAGCAAAATTCTAAACTACAATTTATGAAGGAACTTGATCTTATGAATTTTGAGGAAAGAATAGCAGAAAGGAAATTAAAAGGACTGCATTATATTTCTTAAAATGAAGACTTTTAATTAGATCTTTAATGTTAGGGGTTGGATTTTTTTTTTATTTTTACCTAATATTATATTGATTTAATTATTATTTTATTTAGCTGATTCACATTTCTTCAGTACAGTTCTGTGAGATTATTATAATAATTCTAGATACAGATAAATTTGTATAGTCAAGATATCTGCTCTTAAATGAAACAGAACTGGCCATGGGATAGAATACATTGATGCATAACACTAATGATATTGATAAAGAGTTACTTGGATTAAAAATGTCAGAAGATTTTGCTGAAACATATCCAGTCCAAAATAAAATTATTTTTGGGAAAAAAACCCCACTTTGCCTTGAAGTAAAGATTTGAAGAAGCACAGAAGTCTTCTCTAATTTTTTCTTCTTTTCCTTTGAAAAAGAAGAAAAGGAAAAAAAAACCAAAGAAAAGAAGAAAGCTTTATTTGAAATAAACTTTTTGATCCTGTCAACCTTATTAAAATTTGTTACCCAGGCAAAGACCTGCTTCTGTTCTCTATGCCAGTATTCCCAATCTGTGACAAAATTACCCAACCCCCATTTATTCCACTGAGAAGCCTGCATTGTTCACTAAAGGCATATTTAATTAAGCATAATTTGCAATCCTTTGATCACTTTCACGGTTCTTGTTTGAATTAGAAAATTATTTCAATACCCTTAGCTGCATAAATCTGAACACCAAGATCCAGCAATAAAAAGCAGTGCCAAATGAATACCATATGTTATATGATATTATCATTTGAATCCACCCAGCAATTAATTTATCAACATATTATGCACAAGATTTCTCATCTCCCTTTAAAATGATGCATGCTTCTTGTATCCCAAAATATTCTAATAATTCTATTTAGAGGTTATCTGCTTCCTTATTTTCTAAATTCTCTTTTTGTCATCTGTAGATACGTTCAGTAATGATTTTGTGTTTTTATTTTCTTTCTTTGTCTTCAGAGAATTTTTGGATAGAAATGTTGAATAGCACACAATGAAGATCTAATCTCAGAGACATACTAGAAACACCACATTTCATTTGATTAGTATTTCCTATTTATGATTTGTCCTGGTTTCAGCTGGGGTTCAGAGTTAGTTTTGTTCTTACTCACTGGCACAGTGCTCTGTTTTTAATTCATTATGAGAATGATGTTGGTAACACACCAATGTTTGGTTGTTGCCAAGCAGTGCTTACCCCAAGTCAGGGATTTTTCAGTGTCCCAGGCTCTGCCAGTGAGGAAGGGCACAAGAAGCTGTGAGGGAGCATGGCCAGGACAGCTGGCCTGAACCGGCCCAAGGGATCCTCAGTGCTACATTCTGTATCATAGAAAGGCATATCCAGTACACAGAGGGAGGGCAGCTGGCCAGGAGCCACTGGTGGCTGCTCAAGCTTGAGCTGGACATCAGTCAGCAACTAGTGAGCAACAGTATTGTGCATCACTTGTTTTTCTTGTGTTTTATTCTCCTTTCTCTCTAATTTTCATTACTGGTATCATTAGTAATGGTAATATACTATTGTATTTTGTTTAAATTATTAATTTGTTATTATCTCAAGATTTAATTTTTGGTTTTTTTCTGATTCTCATCCCCACTGGGATGGGGCAGGAGTGAGTGAGCAGCTCTGTGGTACATTGTTACCAGCTGGGGTTAAACCATAACAAACGTTCTCATATCGAACTTATAATTTTGAATCTTTTTAATATACAATTATAATGACTTGATATGAAGCTTCATGAAAATCAAGATATATTAAAACACTATTATCTTTATCAGCAAAATCTCTTATTTCAAGTTGATTTTTAAAGTACCATTTTCCTAAAGCTAATGCCAGTTGGCTTTGGTTCTGTGGCCTCAAGCTTATTCTCACCAATTTGTTACCTCCCTTAGAATGGGTATCACATGAGCAGATGTGTAATCTGTGATAAAGCTCCCTTCCCAGGATGCCTCTAGAAACCAGAGCTATGTCATCACTATAATATGCTTCTCACCACTATAATAATTCTCACCAAAAGGTGAGAATTTTCTATATATTACCTTCTCTCACATTTACATTTATTAAAAAAATGTAAAAAGAACAAACTGAACCATGTAAGCCAATGGCAGATATTCTAGACTGTGTACTTTGCTCAATGGGGAAAAGATGAAGAGATGAAGAGTATGTGACAGATTCCTGTAATTTTGCTTAATGAGCATCACAATCATTGCAGCTGAGAATTATAGAGACTGCTACTGTCAGAATCACATATTTTTTAGTACTATCAAACATTACTTTTACCCTTGTTCTGAAGTCTTCCAGGATTAACAGAAAATCAGCATTCCTGATCTATAGAACTCTTTGCTTAGCTAAGATCGTTATCTGCTTGCATTTGCCAGTTACAATGTTCAAATTTTCCATTGGTTTCTGGATTTAGTTTCTTTATAAAGTTAAATTTTAAATCACTTAAGCTACATTTATGTCCCCCTCAGCTGACTTATTTTTCAGAATCTGAAATACCATTTTAGGCAGAATGCCTTTGTAATTTTAAAAAACATGCTAAAATATTTCTTAGATGTCCTGCCTTTATTTTTTCAGATTAAATTCCTTTGCCCACATAATACAACTGCAGACCTGCCCCTTTTTAAAAAGTATGCATTTCTGATTGAAACCCTTGCTGAGTTTTTCTGGAGTTCATTTGCCTGTTCTTCAGGCTAGTAGACAATGAACTCATGGATTCAATGATGCTACATAATTTATACCTTGATAAAACACTTCCTCAATCGTTCAATGTACAGCTGTGCACAGTAAAAATATAAACTATAATACTAAAGTTTAAGTATAATTATTACTACTGAGCTTTGTGTATGAAACCAGAGATGTTCAAAAGCAGATGTTTGTTTTCCAAAGAACTATGGCTAGGAAACTGCAACACGACTCAAACCCAAAGTGCTACTCACAGAAGGGAGGTCATATGAAGATAAGATTCTGTTGTTGCTGGATGCCCTAAAATACTTCAATGTCCTTGAAAGAAAATTAAGAAATTTCTTTTAACAGCAGTGTACCCACATTTTGAGGAGAAATCAAGAAAGTGACAAATAGAGAGGCACCTGCCCAAACTGAGAAGATTATCTTTTTATTCAGTCATTTTATTTCAAATCTGTGCATATTTCATCTTTCTCTTAATCCAGTTTGCAGGCTGATTAGGGTAAAGACAGAATTTTCTCTCAAACCTAAAACATCAGACAGTAATTTCAAGTATTTCTAACTATATCCTTTATTTTTCCCGTGGAGAGAAGTCTGACAGCATGAAAGTTTTCTTCCTTCCCCTGGTTATGCTGCCAGACTGGTATTTACATTAATCCACAATTTCCATCATGCAGCAATTTGGATGCCAAATCACTGCCCACTCCAGGCCTTTTAGGTTAATGTGGAACATGACTTCCAGAGAGTGAAAAGTTATTGCAAAGTTTTTGCATAACATTGGTAGACAGAGAAAGAACGTAACATCTTCAAAGCATGACATAAAGTTGAGCATTCTCACCCTCTGTGTGGGAAGAGCCGCTACCCTTGTTAAGAGTATTCTTGTTAAGGGTTGTTCACTGATTTTATATTATGGCTTTAAGAACTTTGCATATAGAGAGGTATTACTGAGCAACTTACCAAGTGTTTGGGCTAAGGAATTAAGGCCAGCAGCAGTGGGAGTGTTGGTTGTTCACTTCAATAGCTCAGAAACACAAGGGGCTGGCCTGACCCTCTGTCTTTTGAGACTTATGATAGTCCTGTGACATGGCACTTTTATAAAAACCCTTCATCTCTTTTTCATTTTTTGATAATATCATTACAAGAGATACTCACACCTATAATTATGTAAAACATATGCACTCCCTTTGGAATGATTTGTTTCAGTGTACCAACCTAATTTGCTCACAAATCACCATGATGATTGATTGCAAAACCTGTACCTGCTGTGGGTAAAAACAAGGGGAGAAAAGGGCAATACTCTGGCCCTAATATCAATAATATCTCATGAGTATTAGGACTTCATTTACCCATATATTGCTGCAGCATCAGGGACCTAGTTAATTCCAAAGTACCTGTCTACTATACAATTTCTTAAGCAGCCAAAATGTGGACAGGACTGGCTATAGAGCATTAACTAAACACAGGCATGGAATATTTCTTTGACTATGCATGAAGATAAGTAAATCTGTGTATCCCCATCTTAAGCCTGATATTTGTATGTTTCTTACAGTTGCAGTAGGAAAATAATTACAATACTTTCCTCTATGTTTACTCTCAATGAAGAGAAGCAACTGCATCCTGTCTCACACATGATTTTGTTGCTTCATTAATTAGAGCACAGTTCAAAAAAGAGCTGGTCTAACTTTCAGCTAATGAATGGAAAGCATGCAAAAAATAACTGGTCCATCTGTGAGCTGTCAATAATTTGAACCAGGAAATGGAAATAGGAAAATGTATTCAGATTTCAAGGAATTGAACTCACTATCATATAGTAGCCCAAGTGTGAATCTGCGACTGGTGAAGAAGGTATATCCATATCCAAGGGAATATGTTAATATGAGTGAGATTGATTAAAAGTTAATAACATTTTAAAGAAAATAGTTGAAATAAGGATTGATTTGAGTGTATATAGAGAGAGCACTTGCACACTTCAAATTTACAGATTTTCATTTAGCTTAGGTTCCAAAACCATCATGTATGTGTCATCCTAAAAGTTTGAAAGACTGATATAGCTTACAGATTTTCTGTAAGACAAAGTAGATCATGCTGAGTTCTATATTGGTACGTTTTTCTCTGCTGCTCAAGCTTTCATTTCTTGCAGTACATTATTCCAACACTGTAAATTAAAATGTAGTAATTTTACTAATCACTAAAAAGGGGCCAAACATATCCCTTTCTATTCAAAAGGTAGAGATCTTTCGTAAATACAACCAAAATATTACTGACTACTGCTTCTATTATGCAAAGACAACGTTTGCACAAAGTATGCCAGAATTTTTCATGGTTTATTTAGTTTTGTTGTCAAAATTCCTACAGCTGGTTCTTATTTCAGACTAGTGGTTTGGCCTAATCTTTAGCTTCCCGATTTTATCAGTAGTGGCTCATAGTTATAGGAAAAATAATTTTTTAAAGATATATATATGTTTTACTTGTGAGTTAACAAATTTCAGATAATCTTAAACATATTGCATTGCTCTGTTGTGGGCACTTCAACTTTAAATAAAACTACTTAAATAATGCTTGTATAAAAACGGCTTTTATTTATTTTCATTTGTTCATGAGTAGTCAAATACTTGTACAGTAAATTGTTTCATCACCCAGCATTATTCAGCATAATCCCCTGTAAGGTTTTTTGCTGGTAGTGTGTTCTTGTTTTAAGTCTCTTCCCTACACAGGCTTTGTAAGTTGCATATTATCTTTGAAAGATTTGTTCAAAGGAAAACAAATAGCAATCATTATTTTCAAGTTCAGAAGTCCAGAGTCCAATAGAGTCAAGGCACGAAACAATTTTCAGTGTTTCCACTATATACTGTAATTTTCCCTTGAGAAATGTAGATTAAGTAGCAGTAGCCTTGACTTTATTAAGTCATATTATTCAAATCAGTTTTTGACATTGCTTCCTCATGTTGCTGTTTATTTCTTTATTTCAGCCCTTAGTGAAGGAAACAAATTCTTTAAAGTTCAGAGAGGTGACTATGGTTTCTGAATATGTGTTGTACAGAGGATACCTCTTCTTCAGTGCCTGCAGTTATCCCCTAAGAGATGTTAACCTCCCAAATCAAGGGCTGTTAGGACAATAAACACACTGGAATAGAACAGTATTTAGGACATCAGTAACTTCCTCAGCCTATACTGTGTTCAGCTCTGACATAATTTTGCTGTTAGCAGAGAACTGCCCTGGGGAGTTTCAAATAGTTCAGACAAGTCTACATGAACTGAAGATACCCCAGAAGCTGTGGTGCAGTTTCTTCTCTCAAGGAGAAAGGATAGTGGTGCCTTTCAAAATTGTTTCATTATTTTATGTGAATACATTATGAAGCAGGTTCAGTGAAGTACTTTTTATATTCAAGTGATCAAAAGGAACTTTTCATTATTTGCACAGAGAGAGAAATCAGAGAAAAAGTAGATTTCTGTGAGGAAGACTTTTTTTGAAATTCCAAAGAGATCATTAACACATAAAGTTAGACTATGGGTCTGGTGTAGAGCTGGAATGAAATTATGAGTAGGATTTATAAACCACTGAAATAGGAGTTCATCATAGAAGTGCTGGCACAGCAGTAGCAAGGGCTAACCAAGTGTGATTTTAGTAAGGCAAAACTCCTGGAGGTGCCATATGAAATTAAAGAAAAATATTAGCAACATATTCCTTGATGTATCTAAATCCCTCCACTTCTAAGACTACCCCTATGTATGTCTTCTGTATATAGTGGAAAACATTTCTTTTTTGTGATGCTTTTGCAGGTATCAGGAGGATATCTTTAGCTGCTGACTTAATCCCATACTCATTAGCAAAGTCCATCAAAGGAGTTTTTGCAGTCTTTGTTTGTCTGAAACTATTTTTTGTGAACTCATGCTATGCTTCTATATCTTATGATATTTTAGCACCATGGTCTGAAATCAAAGAAACCAAAAATATGGAAATGGATTTTCAAGGTCAGCACTCCACAAAATTCCAAGTCTGAAACAAAATCATGCAATAATGACAGATTTGTTTCAAAAGTGTTTATCACCTTTTCAACTTTCATCATAATGAAATTCTTTTTACCCTTTGGTATGGATTTTTAGAATTTTAGCCACTCCATTTCTTCCATTACAATTATAAGGGAAACAATCCTTTGTTATATATTTGTACCCAACAACAGGCCTTTGAAAGCTGAGTATTGGTGTGATATGACACAGAAAATGGGAGATTAAAGATCATTATTGAAGGTCATTTTTTAGTTATAGCAAGGATAATGAAGTGAGCAGTATCTGACAGATCCCTTGGAACCCATTACTGTGCTGTACAGCAGCTGATGCTGGCACCTCTGAGGTGCAAAACTTTACAAAAACCTTTAAAAGGCTCGGAAGGCCATGTCCTAGTTGCCTATTGCTATTATGATATTATGGTTGCCTATTACTACCATGGGATTTTACTTAATACCATCTTATCTCCATGATAACTTTTAGAAAATAATGAGTTTCCTTATAATCAAGAAATTTCAATCAGTAAAGACAGTGCAGCACCTAAAACAAGTTGTTCAAGGAGTGATTTACATTGTCTCATCTTATTTCCATGATAACTTTTAGAAAATAATGAGTTTCCTTATAATCAAGAAATTTCAATCAGTAAAGACAGTGCAATACCTAAAACAAGTTGTTCAAGGGGTGATTTACATTGTCTCAGGTAAAAAGCTGCTCAAGACAGCCTAGTTAAATGAACTGACTTTTTTATGTGTGACCATTAAAAATGGGTCCAGTTTTATTAGCGCAGTTAAACTCTCTCTGAAATGAGTGAAAATCCAAGCTTCACTTTATAGGCTAAGATACATGTGTAAGCATTCATTAATGGAACAAAAGGATCTTTATAAACTATACCTAAAATCTCACGCATACTGAGGAAGAAATATGTTTATTCCATGTACATTATTTCAAAAAAGTGGTTTGGGGACTATGAATGACTTGCATATGGTCATTGAGAAGACCACAATAGGAGCAGATATTCCAATGCAGAGCCTAAATTCTGTTTCATTTTCTTCTCTCATTGTTAATGCAATCCAAAAGCAAGAAAGAAGTAAAAAGTACTGCTTGGAGACATGGAGACATGGTAAAAGCAAGAATGTCCTACATGGAGATTTATAATGAACAATCCAGTCTTTTAATCCATAATAAAACTCCAAGATATTTTTTGTAACACTTTCTATTTTAGCATCTATCAATAACAAAGGAAACTGGCAGAGACAATATCACATTCTTACTTATCTGGCAGTTATATGTCATGGTACTACGTAACTACTTGAATTACAGAGCTAGTCTAAGCTTCCCTTTGAAATTGCTGACCTAAAATTGTTCTGTAAAATCTGGAGTTTCTCAAAATGAAGTTCTTAATTTCATTAAGGCATCTTCAAAAATTGTAATTTCAGAAATTAATGTTGCATTTTACAGTGTTTAAAATCCAGTGTTTAAATTTTGTTTTCCAACTTTCTACCATGACCTCCTCTCTAATCTGCTTGACATCTATCATTTTGCTTTAAAAAGAGTTACAATGTCTACTATCTGTCCACATTAAAACTTGAAATAGGCATGGTTATATTTTATGCTTCCCTTATGAATGAAACAAAGAAATTGCGTTAAATAGCCTCATTCCCACCAAACTAAATTTAAAAACTAATTTATGAAGTCTCCTAGGTCAGACTTTTAGAGTATCTCTTTAATTTATAAATATTATCTATTTGTATACATAAAAGCCAACCATTGTTTATTGTTATGGACATAAAAATAAGAAAATATGTCCACTGCTCCTCAACTGCCCCTTACAGATTTGGATGTTAGCCTAAAGGGACGCATATGCTCACAAAGTTTTCTAGACTCAGGGAAAAATATTAAGTGAAAATATTGTTTGAACACAGTACTTTCTGAGAGCTTCACATCCACAGAATAAGAAACAAAAACTAGAAAAAAATGATAGGTTTAAAATACTTGCATTGCTAACTTGATAGCATTACACAGCAAAAGAGAAAGGTAGAGAAAATGATCACATAAACAAGAATCATATCAGATGGAAAATACTTTTAAGATGACAGAGTCCAACCATATGTTGACATATATTATGAGTCAGCAGTGCCCTGTCAGCCAGGAGGACCAGCCTTGTCCTGGGGTGCATCAGGCACAGTAGGCAAGAGAGGGGATTGTCTCACCTTGCTCTGCACTGGGGTGGCCTCCCTTCGAGTTCTGAGGGCAGTTTTGGGCAGCGCAGAATAACCAAGACATTGACAATTAGAGAGTGTCCAAAGGAGGGCAATGAGGGTGGGAGAGGGCCTTGAGGGGAAGCCATGTGAGGAGTGGAGGAGGTCATTTGGCCTGCTCAGCCTGGAGGAGACTGAGATGAGACCTCAGTGCAGTCTACATTTTCCTTCTGAGGGGCAGAGGAGTAGCAGGAGCTGATCTCTGTGGCAACCAGTGACAGGGTGAAGGGAATGGCCTGAGGTTGTGTCGGGGGAGGTTTATGTTTGATTTAGGAAAATATTCTTCGTCCAGAGGGTGATTGGGTGCTGGAACAAGTTCCCCAGAGAAGCAGTCACAGCATCAAGCCTGTCAGAGTTCGTGTTTGGAAAATGCTCTCAGGTACATGGTATGGTTCTTGGCGATAGTGCTGTGCATGCTCAGAATTTGGATTCAGTTATCCTTGTAGGTCCCCTCCAACTCAGCATATCCTATGATTCTGTGATTCTGTGAACCATTAACCCAGCACTGTAAAGCTCACCGTGAAACCATGTACCCAGGTGCCACATCTACACATGTTTTAAAGCCTTCTAGAACTGGTGACTCAACCACTTCCCTGGGCACCTTGTCCTAATGACTGACAACTCTTTCCATGGAGAAATTTTCCATATCAAACCAAAACCCCATCTGGTTCAACTAGAGGCCGTTTTCATTTGTCCCATCAATAGTTACCTTGAAGAAAAGATCAGCCTCTACCTGACCACAACCTCCTTTTGGGCAGTTATAGAATAAAATGCCCCAAGCTGCCTCTTCTCCAGGCTAAACTACCCCAGTTTTGTCAGCTGTTCCTCACAGGACAATTTAGTGGGAATGTTGTCTTCTTTGGACATGTGCCAGTGCCTCAGCATCTTCCTTGCAGTGAGTGGCCCAGAACTGGATTTCCATGTGCCCACACAATGTGCAAAGGTCTTACAAAATATTCGGTGTAATGACATCATTAAATAAAAGAAGAATCATCCAGTTATTAATAATCCAAATGCCTCCCAGCAGATTAAATATATTTTCCACCTAAAATGTCTCTTAATTAAATATTATATGATTTCATATGCATTAATCCTTTCCAACAATAATGCTTCTCTGACTGTCTTACTTTATTGCTATTAAAACTAAGTGTCTATTAAAATGCAGTTTATGCTTTTCAGTGTACCTTTTTTATTTTTGTTGTTCTTTACTCAGCCTCTGTTCCAGATGATTGTAAGATTAATGTGCATTCTTTATAACCTCAGACAATTACAGAACTGTTAAAACAAAGTTGATCTAAACTCCTGAAAATCATTGCCTTAAATAATAAAATCCTTTACAGATATTGGAAGGACTCATTTTCAAAATTATGTCATCTCCTACCAATGCTGGGAATGGTTTTAGAGTATAGGAGGTTAACTACTAAACTCCATTTTAAATATATTGTTTTTAAAAGATCTATTGATTAAAAGAAATATATTTATTCTGAATATATCTTATAGGTGATATATTCTCTTCTTTCTACTCCAAATCTTGTGTTAAGGGGGCTGATAGTATTTGTTTACTCTTTGGTAAGAAATGGCTATATAACAACCACTGAAATCACAGCTGATAATAATTTTAGCAGTCTCAGTACAGAAGCCAAAAATGGATTTATCATGACAGGATGAACCATTTTTAGCAGAGTTTGGTTCCTTTAGAAAAAGACCACACAGAAAATCTTGAAGGCTATTGAAATGATTCATTTGTATGAGATAAATTTTAAATTTGTGATCTGCCTGTTATGAGGAGTGGTACATGCTACCTGACAAGCATGGATGCTCAGATCACCATTTTCTCCTCCCCCATGGGAGATATAAGTAGCTTCGAACTTTCTCTTGTGTAGCAGTAACTTGCCTTGCATGTCTGTTCAGATGCTCTAGGAAGCCTCAGAGGAGAAAAACTCTGCTGCTTCCAACTCCATTCCTAACTGCATGCTTTGATGCTTTAGTACGGGCCTTTGTGAATGAAGTCAGGCAGCCCATGAAGACAGGGTTATTAATGTCACTCCTTTCACAAACACTAAAGGACTAAGTCTGAAATGCTTCCTCTTGTTGAGAAGCACTTCATTTCAGGAATAATTCTGGACTTATTCTAAACAGGAAAATTCATGTTTGCTGATGTCATTTCTCTGTCTCTTCTGTGAGTTTTGTGTATTTTGTCCGCTTATAACTGGTCTTGAAAACTGCTGAAATTTTCTTGTGTTGGATAATTTTCCTTATGTATAACTAGTGGTAGTTCATGATCAATTTAACTTTGAGGATCAAAAAAATGTATGTATCTTTTCAAATTCTGTCCTTGTTCAGTTCTTTATAGAGGTAGTAAATGGAATTTGTGTTAGTTCTCTAAACATCTATAGGTAGTGAATAGCAAGAACTTCCTTGAATTTGACAGTGTTCCGTGGTTAGCTGTGTTAAACTGTTACCTAAAAAAAAAAAAATGCCAAAACCACAAAAATAAAATAACAAGACAAAGCAGTTTGTTCTGGCCAAAAATATATCCGAGTAAGGAGAATATTGATGAATAGCTATGAAGAATTGTAGTAAAAACCTCTAGGACAAACTATTACATGTGACAGTAACCAAGGATTTATTCTTATGGTTTTTATAAATAAGAACAAAAAAATAAATTCCATTTGCTAAAATGATAGTGTCAGGTTTTCTGAGCAAAAAAGAAAGAAAAGGAGATTAACTGAAGGATGAAGCAATCCTCTGCAAACTGTTTATATTGTAGCTCAGTTTTTTAAGCAAATTCTAAAGACAGAGGCAACAGCAGGTTGAGCATCAAACGTGTCACCTGTTCTCACACTGAAATCGCAGAATAAGCCACAAGCTGTACCTGTCCAATTTCCTGGAATCCTAAACTTTGTTCTTGCTCCTGTTTGCTGATGATGTCATAAAGATCACTGCATAAGGACACTGTTAATGACTTTGGGTTGATGGAGAAAACCTAAATTTTAAATAATTAAACACATAAATTATATTACCTATTCAAGTCATACTTCTCAGGGATAATTTTCCATGTATTCTTTTCATCATACTCTCCGACTCCTTGAAGATCCTTAAAGCAGAAAATAAAAACAAGGTGCCTTTACCAAATTGAAAATTCTGAATATACAAATGATGGTCTAGCATCTACAAAGTTTGTTTGAAGCAACAAAACTATGTATCACCAGCTATACATTCATGGTGTCAAAACTGGAAACAGTAGAGAATGGGATTCTGTAGGGCTGAGGTGTCGATGAGAAGAAAAAAGCTATCCACTTCATAAAACTTCAAAGACCCATTTAGAGAGATGGGAGAGAAAAAGAAAAGTGAAATTCCAATAGTGAAACTAAAAAGAAGAGTTCTATGTCCTGATCTGCCAATAAAATCACAATCACCTCTAGAGGAATATTATTAATATAAATGGCGCAGAAAGAACCCCAAGCAGTGCTCACAAATGAGTGACTATAAATGTAAGAAATATTAATAAATCTTAATATTTTTAAATAAATGTCTTTTAAGGTAGACTAAAATATATGAGTGTATTAGCAAAAGTTTTGAGAGTATTTAATAATATTTAAAATTACATTAAATTAAATTTTAAAAATTCCTTCCATAACTTTTCATTTTAAGGCAAAAGGAGTTTCTCCTTTTCTAAAGTTCATCTGTTCTGAACTACTTTTCCTTGTCTGTTCTTTCTTTCTGGAAGGATTTGCTTTTTTTTTTTTAATCAGCTGAAGTGATCATTAACCACAGTCTTGAGCACACCCAGTTCCTTTGTATGATCATGTCTGTGATTAGATCTGCGTTAAACTGCATCCATCATTATGCATTTTCCAAATATGAAAAAGTGTAAGAAAACGTCAGGGTAAGAAAATATTGGTCTTAAAGACTAGTTTGCAATCTGGAAAAGATGCCTACAGTAGATTTACAGTATTTTTTAGTAGGTATAACTCCATCAAGGAGTGAGGTTGGCCCAAGGAATAAATCACAGGGTACAAAAATACATAATTGAACAGGGGTGTTGATGACATATATCACTTACACTGTAAAGCCCAAGAAGAGCTACTGATGTACTACATACTGACATGTGAATCAGACAAGTGCCTTGCAAGATCAGGCCTTCTTTTTTGCCCTTATTTTCTTTCCTCGTTTATTATGTTTTTCTAAATATATTCCTGATTATTGCCACCAGCTTGTGCCATTTCCTGTTTGAACATGTGGCCTAGAGATTCATGGTTTCATACAGCAAAAAGCCTGTTTTAACCTCCTCTCCTTTCCACAGGCCAGTAGACAAATAGTAATACTGAAGTTTGCCAAGGACACACCCAACTGCACATTCACTGGTAGAGATAAGGACCTATAATATTTCTCAGTAAATGAATTTTCCAATATAGTCTTAGGTATGTGCCAGGGCCCTGAGCATTCCCTTATCTGAATCCCAGTGTTTGAAGGCTTTTCTTTTTAAAATAACAGTTGGTTTACATGCTGTAATTGGTGATCAGATTTTAATCATTCAAAACATAATTTCTTTTCACAAGTTACTATAATACACTGAAGCTTGAAAGCTCATCTTCTTAGGGAAAAAGTAGAGTGTTCCATTTTTGAGGCACTAGAAAGAAGAACAAATGCCCTTTGCAAGTCCATAAAGCATTTTGAACTCCCTACTATTATTCATGTACCGCTTCCTTTTGTATTTCCAGTCTTCAACCAATTTTTAAGAGCTGCATACGTGTATATATTCAAGCAGCACACATAACCCTCAGGATAAATGGCAAATTATCTACATAAATCTTTAGATGTGTTTTAGAGAAATATGGTTTTCACTTTGCTGTCTGCAGCCACAGAATGTATGTGACTCACGGCACCCAGATTTTGTGAAAGAATACCAACAAAAATGCCTAGTACATGAGAAAAACAACATGAGCAAATTGTGTTTTGCTTCCAAATAACAACCTGACTCAAACAATATTGGGGGTAAAATGCTGGTATTTTTATTAACATGTATTATTTATTAACATGTACTGTATTAACATGTTATTAACATTAACATTTTAGTCCTCTCTCAGCTGTCATTAGTCAGCCCTTACGAAGTTTTTAGTTTTTTATACACTGAAACTCTTTCAGTGATTATTTTAGCCATGAGTCTCCTGCATCAATCTCATTCAGGAGCAGAACCTTGCAGATGCATCTCCAAGGGCTGTGCAGGAAAAAATAACCTTTTGCTCTGGTGTTTAACCATATATCCACACAGACCTTATCCATTTGATAAGATGGAAGGAAAGGAAGCTAGATTTTCTGTTGCTTGAAGAAAAAGTTTTTTGTAAGAGCTGTTTTTTATTATAAGAGGAAATACAAACTTGTTAAGTAAGCCACATATGTCATTTGACTCCTTAGTTTCCAGTTTTGCTACTATGAAATAGGACTTAAATGTTGTTCTGACAGGTAATGGAATAATGCAGAACTTAAGGATTTTCTTGTGAAGAGGGCTGTGTAAAAGCTGACTCATTTTCTGTGATTATTCTCATGGAAGAAAACCTGTTACTGGGATGTCAGTAGAAAGCAATCATTAAAGAGACACAGACATGGAGACAAGCATTTTATTCCAGAATTTAACTAATACTTGCAGAGAGACAGTTTGTTATGCACTATATCAAAGTTCCATTTTAACAATGTATTCTATATTCAAATATATTAGTATCATTGGAATATGTTTATGCCAGACAGGCCCTTGTGTAAAAATCCATTTTCCCTGGATTCCACAGTAGTCAGCATTTGATTAACTGGAAATACTGTTTTTGCTCATGTAAAAGGGCTCTTTTCCAGTTCTTTAAAATGTTTAGTTTAATTCTAGTTTCTCATACTAAGTTTATTATCGTACAGGAAGTGCTCTGTTTTCACATGTGAATTTTATATCCATTAAAGATGTCTATGGTCATTATAAATTGCTCTTATAAACCACTGACAATGTCTTCACAGAATGTGATTAAATTCTCTTCCTAATCTTCCATAACGCTATCCTGCCTGGCTCTTTCTTAAGCAAGACTAATTGAGTTGCATCAATCAATTCAGTGTATAACTAGGACTGAATTAAATATTGACTAAGTCTGTAGTTCTCTTATAGATTTGTATACTAATTTTAACAGAAAAAAGTATACTTTTAAGGATAAGTATTTCTAAAGTATGTATATTTAATGAATAAAAATATGTAGTGTGTAAAGTGCTTTTCCTATCTTTTTTAAAGGATTTAAGCATATATATATATTTATAAAATAAGGCAATGTCTCTTTAAATCATGTGCTAGTCACCTGATTTAGATTCACCCATTTTAGTTTGGAAGCTTTTCCACTAAGAAAAATATGTTCTAAATAAGAAATTAGTATTTTATCCTGAGAACTCTTCATTTCCCATTACTAAATGTACAGGTTTTGATAATGAAAAATATTTTTATTTATTTATTCAAAACAAAACTGAATTTAAGGCTTATTTTGTACTCTGATATCTGAGATTATTAGTAAAATTCAGTAAGCTTGGAAAATTTTACCTTTTCAAATGCTAAAAACCTGAAATTGATTTATGCATTGGATGAGAAAGCTTACTTCCAAATGGAATACAGTTTGTTTCCACAAAACGCAATGTAACTTCTTATGTGATGAATAGGCTTTCAGTATTCAAACTGATTACTCAATTTAGCAGGAAACTGTAAGTTTAATGAGACATTGAATTAAAATGCTCAGGGAAAAAAAAATCTGATTTTGTTCTACTTCATGACAAATGTTCTCCAAACACAACATAAGCAACAATATCCTGGCATCTGCAGTGGCGATGCGCTGATGAATTTTGCGGTGCTATGAACACATTTAAGAGTTGTTGCACGTATGGAACCATGTCACTGGTGGTAATTTAGTTCTTGGTCTGGGAAATGAGAAAATAATAACGAGAAGTTTGTCTTTTTTTTTTTCATCAAGAACAGATCTAAAAAAACTGTCATTCTCTCAGAACTATCTCCTAACTGGGTATAAAGTAGCTGACAATAAACACAATTCTGTTTCTGGTGTTGTTTAATTCCCAGATCCTTATCATTTTTCATTTCTTATAGGTTGAACCTTCTTTATCTGGGAAAAAAAAAAGTCCTATTCATGTTGTACAGAAAAGTTCTTGAGAGAAACTCTGGCATTTTTATATGCAGTACCCAGTAAAACAGCAAAGTAACAAACAGATATAAGCCAAGAAAAGAAAGGGCCTAGTTCATAGAAAGTATTTTTTGCAGTTACTAATTTGCCCTTTGCCCCCTTTTCTTCACCTGTTATGTTCCTGCAATCATGTGGAGCTCTGGAGGTATCAATGTGATTAAACCTAGGCAGAACTCCTTCTCAAGGGGAGTTGTGACCTTCTCTTTTTTTGTGCTTCATAGGCTGCCAGCAATGGTGGTGCTTAACAGAAATCTAAGATTAATTGCCTGCCTCACATACTGGGAATGTCTGTCACCTTTTCCTACCCAAGAATAAATACATCTCTCTTTCTTTTGCCTTGTGGTTTGATTGTTTTTTATTTTTTACCCTGGCTATGGCCTCCTCAGAAGCTGATAGCTGGTTAACCTGCTCCTCATTCTTATCTCAATACATTTTCTGCTATAATGCTATTTTAACATCTCAGTTGCAGCACCATTTATTTTCCTGGTTTTTATAACTCCTTCTGAGATACGGTTCTTCCCAACTTTCATCTACCTCACACAGGCCATGTGTTAGCTTTGCCAGCCTCATCAGAAGTACCTGATTATCCTCTCAGAGAGCTCAAGGTTAAGTATCTTGACCCCAGAGTTTGAAATTCTGAATTGCACCATATCTCATTCACCTCTAAGTCAAAGATAAGAGTTTGAACCCCCTTGTGGAAGATGAAGATGGAAGATTGTTGTTTAAACTCAGAAAGATACGCATTTTTATTATCTTATTCTGATCAATTTGATTTCCAGCTGCTGCAATTTCTGTTGGCTTCTGTATCAGATTGTTTCTTTGTTTAGCTCTTACCCAGCAACATTTCTGACTCAAGTGCTGTGAAAAGCAAATAGATTTCATCACACAGACCAGAAGAAAATGGTGATAACAAATAGGAGATGCATAATATGTGATACATCTGACTTCCTATGTAAAATAATTTTTGTGAAAGACATTTTATAAGATTCAGCCAGCTCTAAATTATTTCCTTTATAAAAACATTAAAAAACCCCAACCAAAAATATGAAAACATCTTTACTATAAGAGGTAATAGAAAGGGGAATTTAAAAACCATATTTGTGGGAAGCATATCTTTAATATTGGTCTTTGTTATGAATGCTTTGGGTGTAATTATCTGTGAAAAAATTCAGCCATATTAGAAGGGCATTTCATGAACACCTGTTATTTAGTGTGATTTTACAGCTTAGAAAACCAAAAAGCAATCATATACATTGATGTATAAGCAATAAATATTAATCTTGAAAGCTAGTTATTAGCGTCTATTTGGGAAAGTAACTGTTGGCAGGCAAAGTGTCAGGATGAAAGTGTAATTTGTCCATATCTTTGTCCCGAGTGCCATCATCTATGTAAATACAAAATCAAAATTGTTTTGCTTTAAGATTCAATTAGTTTTTTTAGGCCTAATGTTTTATAAATATTGATTTTTTTTTATTAGTTTTCCCAATGTACTTCTAAAAAGTTCTATATGAATTTTAAGATTCTGCGATTTCCTGAAGAAATTATAGTTCAGAGAATTAAAAGCAATTTTTCAAAAATAAAGATAATAATATTTTTTAATATTCTCTTTCACCATGTAGGATTTATGTGCTGTATATCTCTTCACTAGAGATCAGGGAATGGTCTAGCAGGAGGCATCTGCTAGATGCAAGTGTCTGGTTGGAAACAGATGATCTTTAAGGTCCCTTCCAAACCAAACCAAACCAAACCAAACCAAACCAAACCAAACTGAACCAAACCAAACCAAACTAAACCAAACCAAACCAAACCAAACCAAACCAAACCAAACCATTCAATGAGTCTATGATTTAACAAGTTATTTTCCATTAATATGTCCTGTGTATGATTTCCTATTTCTTATGCTTCCCACATTCATTAATTATAAAGGATATTCAAATGATTTTAAAAAAATCTAAAATTTTCCTCACTAAAGATTAATTTCAGTGTGATCTGCTTGGATGCCATAGGAGACACATTCAAAATAGTAATTTTGATTCTTTGCAACATCAACTTTCAGAAGTCCTTCTAACCAAAATGGGAAGTGAATCTGAATGAGTTCAGTTTTCCTCAGTTTCATTACTTTTCTTTTATATCCTAATTTTCTTAAAATATCACCATTATTAAAACTTTTATCTTAGTTGTTCTTAAAAGTATTAAAGCCAGACATTTGAAAATACAAAGGTTTGAACTTCATCTTTCAGTCTTTAAACCAGCTCATTTTCTATCATTTTGTTTTAATTTGGCAACTTTTCCAGGGGCGATGTTTTATTTTAATAGTGGAATGAATGCATGTTGCTACACTACAGTGGGGGATACCTTGATGGTATGAAGTCATCAAGTCAAGCATTTCAGCAATACTTTCCATGCTACATGAAAGGAGGCAGTGACACTTTCAACAAAGAGCTGGCAGTCTTAGGACTTGTTTAGGCAAAACCAAACTCCAGTTCATACTGGATGTGTTTCAAGTTTCTCTTTCTAAGTTCTCCTTGATATTGATATATTATGGTCCTTAACATTAAGTTTTGTGTATCATGTACTGTATGTAACAATATTTCAAAATCAGATTTTACAGAACAAAAAATATACACCAGTAAACTGCTATATTAAGCTGTGTAGAAAAACATGGTTTCCTTTAAGAAATCAGGATTTGTTTTCAAAGAAAGGTCCGCATTTGCTTTGCATCATCCCTCACTTCATACTGAAAGGATCACAATGTAGCCAAGTCTTTGGCTTCTTCTTAGATATTTCCAAAGAGAAATATAAACTAATGTCAAAATGCTCATTTGGCCACCACATTATGTCTTCTTGAGAACCTTCCAAACAGCTTCTCTGAGCTATTTCAGAGCAGAAAATATCACCTGTCCTGGTGATTTCATGAAGGCACAAATGTCAAAGTTTCACCTGAGAGAAAACATCCATGCAATTAAAGCAGCATAACCTGCCATAGAAAACTGCAGCTGTTTCACATAGATTTTCTTTGACTTAAGTAAGGCACAAACATATATGCCTAAATGTGATAGATATTACATCCATAGGTTATTCAAGTAAGTTCTTGTGATAGCAAAATAGAGTGTAGATTGTATATGTGTACCTATATACAATATTCATCATTCGTTTTAAAAGTAAACTTATGCATATTTCTAAGTACTATGCATCTTTATGTATTAATATCTCAAGGTAAATACATAATTTATGAAAAAAAATGAATCAGATTGACTTCTCTTATCAGATATCACAACTCTCCCCTGAAAATTCAGTTTCTCTTTCCTTGAACAATTTTTAGCAGTCTAAGGATTCTTTTTTCAGATAGTAATAGTAAAATTTGGAATTTAGATAAGACTAGTTCCAAATGGCTATCAGTCCTTATACAATGATCAGTACAGAAAGAAAAACATATACATGTTTCATGTATCACACAATCATTTTCAGTGTAACATCGTATTTCTTGTGCTTTTCCAGTTTTTCTACATCTTTGTTACGTTTACCCTGTGTTCAAAATTTTTAAATAGAATCTGTGGAAATACTTCTATGTCCATGGTAACCCAAAAATTGGCAAGGAATAAAATTACTGGAGACAATTAAGCAAGGAAAAATGAATGCAAGTTACTTCAGCTTTTCTGAAATGTTACAAAAATAACATGAACTTCTTTTAGACATCAAAATTTTTGACAACTGGAAATTTATATTTTATGTTGAATTTTCTGTTGATGATTTGTGAGGGTTTTTTTAAATATATATTTAATTTTTTTCTTCTTTTGTTCAGAGTAAGAAAATCAGCTGAATAGCTCCAGTTCTCTGGAGTTTTGGAAACCCCCTGTATTTTCAGTAATGAAACTTGCAAGTGCATTGCTCCAGGCTCTAGGCAAAGGACTCTGTTCCAATGGTCTTTCTTTTTCTTCATGTAGAGTTTTACAGGTCTGAAGAACTGTTTCTCTGACTAATATAACCTTTGTTTAACTTCCTTGAGCATATGTGAAACTATCAACATGGAATGTTTATAGGCCCCAGGCCGGTAAGGATTAGGTAAATAAGAAATTTTTGCTTTCTGCTCTGCTTCAAAAGCAGCTAAGGGTTATGCATTCCAGTTTCACAAAGCACCTCATTCAGACCTAGTTTTAGGTGCTTAAGTCCAAAACAGAGCGAAAATCTCCTGAGTACCTCTGTTCAGAGATCTGTGCTGCCTGTTTAGACTGAGGTGTTGTAAACCTTATGCCCAGATCTGTTGATGGAGTGTACCTGTCTCCCAGAGATATCTTGTTTATCAATCACAGTTCTGAAAATAGGTACTATGCTGTAATTGTCAAATTTCTGTCTTGAGCACTTCACTCATGATGCTCACCAAAATTAAATGCACTATTGCTAATGCAGTAGAAGCAGGCATAAGAAGCAGGGCAATGGTACAGTTCTGCTCAGCTTAGATCTATCTATGTCATTTTTTATGCACCTTTTCCAAAACTCACATAACTCGGAATCCAATTGTGAAGCAGAACCTCATCTGGAAGCAATTGGCACTGCTGTTGATGTTAACTTCAAATGAATTTAGGGACAGTGATTCAGTTTTGATGCCACCTGACCCAAATCTCAATAGAATTCAGAAAATACAAAAACTATTTAAAATGTCTTAAATACTCAGGAAAAATGTAACCATTTATTTAGACTTTTATAATTCACCAGTTTAGCTTTTTCACCAATCTTACTAAAACATATTCACTACTAAATGGAAAAATAGCATGCAAACCATGTGTAAATATTTTTGAGAAGGAAGCAAAATGAAACTATGATTCAAACACTGTGTATATATCTGCTTCTAGTCAGCAGATGTGAGAAGACCATTTTGATGAGACTTTTTGTAAATGTTTGTTAACTACGATACAAATAGAGTTTTAATTGTGTAGGTTTAAAATCATCACCATGAAATTAAGCATAAGTCAAAAGCATAGACTTCTGAAAAACACCTGCACAGGAAAAATATTTCTATCGTTCCATAGACCCCACTAAAACTTAAATGAAGTACTCAGAAGAGTCACATTGCTTTTTTTTTTTAAGTGTCATCTGACATTTCATCAGCAAATCAATTTTTTCTGATAAAAGCCCCAATTTTTTTATTATGAAACTATTTCCATCCAATAGCAACAAATGAGTTGTGAAATGCTTGATGTGTTCTACTAAAACTAGGAGTTACATAGAAATTCACGGATTTTTTAATAATGTTGTTTGGTACAACAGACAATGCTTTCTCACATCTAAATTTCACAGTTTTCTAGCTCAGATGAAATGTCAATTTTGCCTTGCAGTCATTTCAACTTGAACTTAACTTTTATTTGTTTGCAATGTTCAAATTCTCACTGAAAGGAAAACAAGGTATAGGAAAACAAAGCTTCCATGAAACTTTTATACTGCATGGGTTTTTTTAGGTTGATTGCTCCTGACCTACTGTATGCAAATAAGATAATTAAAAATCTATAATGTAAATGTGAATATGAACAATAGGAGAACCTATTTGTCAATGATCAAAGGAATCTTCTTCAATATTAGAAATTAGAAGATAATGAACCAACAAAACGATCTTTCAATCTTTCACCTTCACAGATTATCTGAGGGGATTCTTTCTGCAAAAAGATAAACACATAAAATGAAGATCTGTGGAAATGCTTGAAAACAAACTCTTTCCTGAGGATTTTGAATGAATGATGTAGACTCACAGAAGGTTTTTCTACACACTGCAGTCTTTCATTAAGGAGGTCTCAGTGAGCAATGTATTTCTTGGCCAAGTCAGTGTTCTTCTCTTCACTGACACATTCACTTATGAGAATATTGCATGAAAAAATCTCTGAATGCCAAGATGGGGAAAATTCATATTATTTAAACAACTGGTATAGGTGGAGAAGCTAGTGAGACTCAAGCCTGATGGAAGAGCACAAGAGAAAAAGAAGTAGTCTGAGAATTTTGTTTTGTGTTATCATAGATCTCCGTCAAAACTGTCTTGTAAGAACAGGTCCCTTGCATTATAAGTGGGACTGATATTTCACAAATTTACCAGATAGCTAGACAGACTTCACAAGAACTTCATCATCCTCTCTCATGTGTCTTATTACCTTCTCCAATAAGCAAACAATGGACTCATAGACCTTGCGTTTGCATCCATTGTTGCATACAGTGTTGACAGGTTTGTGAATTTAACTTTAACAGATTACAACACTTGATCACAGAGATTTCAGCTATGTATTTTCTGTTTCTTATGAAAACCACCTCATCAGCCACTATAGCTTTTGAAATTAATAAAGTGAAAGACTTTGAAATATATATATGACCAATTACTGACATTAGTCTTTACAGCTGCTTCCACCTGATATATCCAGTGCCACCAGGAGTATCTGAAAATGGTGTAACAATAATTTACAAAGACAGCTTCTGAACTGCCATGCAACTTCCAAACAGAATGCAAAATCAATAAGATAATAGAACAAGAATATGATATTTATGCAATCCTGACATTTTTCTCAATGCAGATCTCTTGATCATTGATGAATCTTTGTTTCACCAGGAAAAAAAAAATCAGAGATTTAATTTTGGAAGCAAGAAGAAAAGGACAAGATTTAATATAGTTTTGGTCTGAAGGTCCTGTATTGCCCAAACACTTTTCATACTGCCATTTGCAATGTATTGCTCTGACAGAAAAGGTCACAAAGTTTTCTGCTGCAAAATAAAGAATAGAATAGAAAAGGAGAAATATAATTGTTTTGGTTGAAAAGTTCAGTAAGGTCTAGAAACATTGGACAGTTGGACACTGATTTTATTTTACTACAAGGTCACACATTTCAATGACAGCACAGTCGATTCAGTACTGCAGCTGATTCAATTTCCTGTGCCTTGCATGGAAAGAAAAGTAACTATCTAAAAAGATAGTACATTTTCAATAATCTTTCAAATCATTTGTCTGTAGCAACTTCTTAGAAGGTTGACATTGAAATCCATTTGCTTATCAAAATGTTTTCTTCTTCACAGTGTGTAAAGCTTCATGGTGGTTATTGTAAACTTGCCATTGATTTTCCAAACATTTACAGAGAGTTGGGGTAAAAGGAAGGTCACATTTTGAAGAAATATGGATAGCTGAAAGGTCTAATAAGTAAAATAGATGACAGATAGTATTTTTGTAAAGTGCAAGCTTTTCGTTTTAAAGACATTTTGAACAGTGTTCATTTCATTTCATCACAGGTGGCAGTGACACAAAAGATATCTTTAATTCAAAGTAAATCAGTATTACAAGAATTTTCAGGCTTGGAAAACTGACCAATCATTCCAACAATTGCAGCACAAGACTTTTTTTCCCCTTAAGCAAAATTGCTTTCAATATTATTTTGGAAAAAAAAGATAATGTGGTGCTTGTTTTAGAGTACTATGGACAATACCTGTTTTTCTTATATAATTTAATTTTCACTGCAAATAGACGAAAGTAATATCCAAATATGGAATTTCAGCATGAGTTGACCTTGGAGATGAGAGGTAGGTAACTATGTTCTCCAAATGTCCTCAGCTGAATAAAAAATTTGGTATCTTGAAGTAATCATACTATAGAAGTTTGTAGAGTTGAATCAAAGAGGTAAAGTTTCAATTCTAGAATAAATTACTTGTTATAGAGGAGTAGAGTTACCTGCAATTTCAAGTGAAATTATCAGTTGTGTTAATATATTTTATCTGTGATCAGTGTAACATCCTCACTGAAGCTTTGTGTCTTTGGCGTCTGAATTGCCTTGTAGTATGCTTTCATTTTTTGATTAATTTACATTATAAAACGCTTACTGTTCCTGAATAAAAATAGGCATTTTTGAACTGCTAATACATGAAGTTGAAATGACAGTTAATTCATTAAGAGCTTTCACACCTGTTTCCATGGGATTCAGTTATGCATGACACTATTGCAAAAAACATTTTTATAATGTAAGAGGACAGCACTACCTATTGTTAGACCAATTAAACCTTTTCTTTCCCTTTATTGATAGGAAGAAAAGATGAAAAGTCATCATACAGGCTTAGGGTAACCTTCTGCTTTTCATTAAGACACTGTCCTGGAAGAAAGAAAAGAAGTAAAGATTAGAAAGAAATTAATCTTCTTACATAAAAAAGAAAGAAGGAAAAAGGAATGAAAAGATTCTGTCAAAATTCATCAGAAGGAGTTTTTGGTTTGGTTTTTTTTTCCCCCCAAGAAATCAGGAACTCTAGTTCTAAATAAATTGAGGTATACCTACTATTTGTTAAACATGATACAAAATTTTCTCATCGTTACAATATTTTGACCAAGTTTCAGTTGTTGCATTAAAAATGAAAAACCTTAATTATACTTCAGTACATAGTTTCAAAACATAGCAAATAAAAGTGAGTGAATACATAGGCAATACATTCATGTAAGCAACAATCCTAATTCACTAAGGAAACTAGGTAATGTATATTAAGTTTAAAAGTTTATTGTATTTCATACTCATTTTAAAGAGAAAAATCTAACAACAACACAAAGGTAATTTATCTGTGTTTGTGTGAAAAACAATATAAATTAGAACATTTTCACTGAAGACCACTTAATGAACACAAATTTAAGATGAGGAGTGTCACTAGAAATAATTATATGAATTTACAGTTTTAAGTTTATCTCCAAAATTAAAAGATGCAGTATTGACAAAGCAAATAACTTGTTATAGTTAGGCTGCATGTCAGAGAAGACACCGTTGAAAAGACTTAAATTTTTCATAAGGAGTTTTCTATATTTCATGTTTGGACATGCAAAAATTGAAGAGACTCTTTGTGAGAAAATTCAGTAATACACCTGAGAAAGAATAGTAAAACCATGCCTTTCATACCTCAGAAAAAATACTTGAAAAATTACCTCAGGTTTTTTTTTTCTACAAAATATGGATGTAACTGAACGTTTCATGAGGGAGTAAATTTTGTACCAGAGCCGGAAAACCAGAGAGTAAATCCTGGTGTTCTTGGTGTGACATGGCCGCACAGCATTCCTGACTGCAAACCTCACCAGGCTCCAGCATCTAATGACTTGATACCCCTTACAGGTAGTGAAAAAACATGTCCCTCCCTACCAAATGTTTCTACTGAGTGTCAGGGAAAACACTGAAGACTAGACAACTTCCGACCACTTTCCTCCTCACTGTAACACCTTTCCCTGTACTTGTGCAGTTCACTGCTTGTGGTAGCTCTATTAGAGAAGAAACAGATACCAAAGGGAAGTAGCTGTCAGTAGCAGAGCCATGGTTTTCCTCCTGAGAGGAAACAGTTTGTCTGTCCTCGTCACCCTAAGACTAATGTCTAAAAAACCTTCTTTGCCACTTAAATAAAATATCAAAAGCTCAGCAGAATGCAGGGGCAGCTACATTAAATCGGAAGGATTCTTCTTTTCCCTCCAGATTCAGCCATGACTTCAAGTCTTTCAAAGCAACACCCTAGAGAACTACTTTTCTTGTGTCTGAAGTCAGCTCTGTCATTTGAACACAAATATCTAATGAATATTGATCATCCAGGGATAACCATGCTGTTCTTTACCTTTAAATTATAGAGGTTGTGTTGCAGCTTGAATCCAGGGTTTCCACAAGGTTGTAACAGATGTTCAGTGTGGTACACTTCTATTAAAAATACAATAAATATACAGGACTGTGGAGAAATATTGATAACATGGTGGCTTAGTGAGCTGGATTAACCTGGAGGGCTCAAATCCAGGTGCCAATCATTTTGATTAACAGTTCAGGGAGGGATGCTCATGAAGGTAGTCAACAGCAGCCCATTTTCTGATGGGTTTTGCCATAAAGAAGTTAACTCCTAGCCTGGAGATTGTAAAGTGGCTGATAACTGGGAGTTGGTAAGGCTATAAAACTGAAGTCATGCTTACTAAGTGATTTGAATCACAAAGAAAGTCCCTTCCTATCAACTGGTACAAGGTTTCACCCACATTCTTTCCTTTCCAAAGATTCTTGTTTTTCACATTGCTTGAGAGAATTTATGCCCCTTGCTATTTCTACTTCTATATCTAGTACTCAGCATGTTATAATTCTACCAGTTGTGCAATTCTCCAAAATGATAGAACTGCCTTGATGATACCACACAGCTGGAAAGTGCTGTGAGTGTTTGTCAGCATGAAACTTTCTCCATACCTGCACTGAGAAAATTAATTGGGGATGAAAAATAGTTACAGAGTGGAACGAATTTTTTTTACTAAAAGTACTGATTTGGTCATGAACCAAGATACCATATAAATCTGCAAACTCAATTACACTGAGAATATAGCTTCTCCATACTCAGTAACAGCTAAAATGTATTCAAGTAGAGTATGTAAATTGTGAAACACTGAAAAAAATCCTCTATGAGGTGGCTGATTTGTTATGTAACTGAACTGAAGACCTTTGAAAAGGATGTTGCTTTTTGCCCCTCTTCCTTTAACCATATAGTGTCTTTAATACTCTTCACCAACTAATGTAAATTTCTCTTTGTTTTTTTTTTAATAATTCTAAAGTGAATTCAAACACTAAATTCATGCATTAAAACACTAATATTTTTAAAGGACCTATATATATTATTTTACCCATAGCATTTTAAAATATTATGATTATTATTAGAATCATAGAATCATTTAAGTTGGAAAATAATTTTAGGATCATCAAGTCCAACTACTAACCAAAAGTTAACACAGCACGGCCAAGTCCACCACTAAACCATAACTCAATTGTCACTCCTATAGGTCTTTTAAACACCACCAGGACTGTCAACTTGACCTCTTCACTGGGCAGCCTGTTCCAGAGCTTGACAACCTCTTCTGTGAAGAAATTTTTTCCAATATGCACTCCAAATCTCCTCTGGCACAACTTGAGGACTTTTCCTTTTGTCTTATTGCTTGTTGCCTGGGAGAAGAGACTCACCCCCACCTCACTACAACCTCTTTTTAGATGGATGCAGAGTTATAAAGTCTTCCTTGAGCCTTCTTCTCTCCAGGCTGAAAACTCCCCATTCCCTCAGCCACTCCTCAGAAGACTTGTGCTCCAGACCCTTCACCACCTCCACTGCCCTTCCCTGGACCAACTCCAGCATCTCTATGTCCTTCTTGCAGTGAGGGGCTCAAAAGTATTTCAAGTACAGAGGGAAAAATCTTTTCCTAATCCTGCTGTCCACACTATTTTTTAGCACATTAGGCTTCTTGGACATATGGACACACAGCTGGTTCACCCTTAGCCAACTGTCAATCAGCACTCCCAGGACCTTTCCCACTGGGCTGCTTTCCAGCCATCTCGCCCCTAGCCTGTAGTGCTGCATGGGGTTGTTGTGGAAGAAGTGTAGAATTTGGTGCAGTTGAAACTCATGCCAGAGTTTCAGACTCAGGATGATGTCTCAGCCCATCTCTCTGTCCAGAACCCTCTGCAGAGCCTTCTTATCCTCCAGCAGATCAATATTCCCACCTAACTTGGTCTCTGAATTTATTGAGGGCACTCAATCCCCTCATCCAGATCATCAGTAAAGACATTGAACAGGACTGGGCCAAATACATAGCTCTGGTGGACACCAATAGTAACCAGACACCAACCGGATATGGCACTGTCACCATCATTCTCTGAACATGGCCATCTAAGACATGGGCTGCCAACTTCTCCAGGAGAATGTCAAGGGAGATGGTATCAAAGGCTTTCCTGAAGTCCAGGTAGACAACATCCACAACCTTTTGATTGTTCATCCACTAGGCAGGTCATAAAAGGAGAATACAGAGCTTGATTTCCTTAAACCCATGCTGGCTTGGCCTGATCCCTTGATTGTCCTGGGGGCATGTGTATATACACATATATAGATATATATACACATATGTGTGTGTACATACACATTTGCATATATATGTATATATGTATAAGGACTATATGTACCCTCACACACATATAAATACACATAGCTTTGTAAATGCAGTTTAGTAAAACTGTGCATACCAGAGCAGATGACTAGAAGTACCAAAAAATATTCACAGGGAACTTAGATAACAATATTGACCTAATTTTTTTAAAAAACAATTTTTTATTTGAAAAGCTTCACAACTGAAAGTCTCTGATCTCCAGAGATATGGTGGAAAGCAAATGAATAAGAGAAAATAGTGTATCAATCCAACAAGACACTTAGTCCTCTAGATAGGCGTGCATAAAATCACAAATAAAGAAAAGATATTTCTTTCCTATTGTCAATATATATAAAATTTTAAAAGTTGATTGAATGGAGTTATTTTTATCTGCCCATCTTTCTACATACAGTGCTCTTATCTTGAAAAAGAGAGGTTGAATTGAAGGATGAGAATAACTCTCCTAAATCGACTAATTTAAAACAACTTTGGAAAGGATGTTTTTGGTATGTCTTGAAGTAAAAGAGTTTGGTCATTAATGGTAGTGTAACAATGTATAAAATCTCTCAAATTGCACTGCATTCTGAAATATTTTGATCAAAACATTAGAAAAAAACAGATTAAAGTGATATAAGGATATTCTTGAAACTTGACTACTAAATTTCCCAATTTATTTTTTCAAGCATGCATTATACAAGTATACATTTAATGACTTGGGGGTGGGAGGGAGTTTCTAATAGAAGAAACCTCTGAGAGAGCTGGAAGAGCCACCACGATCCCACAGAGGTGTAGACAGGGACAGAACCAACAGTAGCCAATCCCATAATGCATAAAGGAAGCCCTTGGGGAGCTCTTGTGGGCAGGAGCACCGCACACGGAGTGTGGCAATCGGCCAGGGCCCTGCACTGCACTTTGTGTGGTAATTCACACAGGAAGGGAGCTGGAGCCCTGCCAGCCCAACCAGGCTGTGGTGTGGTACCCAACCAGCAGGAAACCATGGCCTCTCTAAGCTGTGCCCCCACCACGGCTGACACAGCGCCCAGACAGCGCTCTACTGGAACACGCTGCTGCCCTGGTGTCGGCTCAGACTGTGCCCTGCTCCTAGGGCAGCACAGCACTGCAGCAGCGAGCACCCCTGGGGATGGTGTGCCAAGGTTCTGGAACTCCTCTGCTCAGTGACTGAGCTCTAGGAGGCAGTAGGTAGGTTGAAAGTATCAGCTAATAGGAGAAAGATATAGACAACTGTAATCATGGCCTGCCTTCCTTGGGACAGGCCCAACAGCTGGGTCAAATGCATGGTATTGAGGGTTCTATATCCTCTCTCCAGTTGGCTAAACACAGTGACTTAAGGGACAGGTGGCAACAGCCATGAGCTCCTGCTGGTCAGTCAGCACATCTCTGTGACTACCCCACCTTTCCAAGCACCTTTGCATAAGTAGAAGGTCCTGCAAGCGGAACCAAACAATAATGAAGATGATGGCTCCCATGTAATTCTGCAGTCTTGGGGCAGAGTGCATGACAACGAGGCCCCTGTGTGCCCAGGTGGTCAAGAGAGCCAATGGCATCCTGGCTTGTGTCAGGAATGGTGTGGCCAGCAGGACCAGGGAAACAATTCTCCCTGTTTAGCTGACTCTGGTCAGGCCACACCTTGAGTTCAGAGTCCAGATCTGGGCCACAGTTCAGGAAGGACATAGAGGTGCTGGAGCAAGTCCAGAAATAGACAATAAAACTGTTGAAAGGGTCTGGAGACTGTCATATGAGGAGTAGCTGAAAGAAATGGGATTGTTTAGCCTAGAAAAGAGGATGCTCAGGGAAGACGTTATCACTCTACAACTCCCTGAGAGGAGGTTGTATCCAAGTGGGGATCAGCACCTTCTCCCAGGCAACTAGTGACAGGACAAGAGGGCAGAGCTTCACAATGCATCAGGTGAGGATGAGCTGGATGTAAGGGGGAATGTGTTTACAGAAAGGTTTGTTAAGTGTTGAAATAGGCTGCCCAGGGAGGTGCTGTAGTCACCATCCCTGGAGGAGTTTAAGAAAGACTGTGTATATATATATGTATATACATACATAGATATGTATATGTATGTACATGTATATGTACATGTACATGTATATGTATATGTTTAATCACCTAGCAATTTTAATGATACATAAGGGTTAAAATACATTATTATAAATTATGCCTAGCAATTTTAATTATATATGAGGGTTAAAATACACTATTATAAATGATGTTTTCACTTCAGTGGCAAACACTGTCAAAAGAAATACCGGAGTCATTCTACATCTGGATCTAACATATGCCGTATCTGCTTCATTAATATCTAGTTTCTCTCAGCTTTCATCAATAGTATTCGTATCTTTTTATAGCTTTGTTATGTGTCCTATTCAAACATTTCATGACCAGTACCAAAAATTATTTTGCTTCTAAATTCCTAATTCAAGCTACCATGGAAACATATTATTCATGCACATTTATTATGAAATTTCAGAAAATGGACATAAAATTTTAATGTAAGTTAAACTAAGTAAATATAAGTTCATGGAATACTTTTACTTTTCCAACTGGCATACATATGGAACACAGACCTGAAAAGCCAACTAAAGTTAATGAGAATCCATATGTTTGACTCAAAGGCTTTGGCTCAGACTGAACATAACAGAGTCTATTGCTTTTTTCCAGCTGCTTGACTATAGTGGCCAACAGCTAACTTTAGCTAGATACTTTGAATACATTTCTATTATTATTTTCCATGTAAGCAATATTACCTTTTGCTACAGGTATACCAGGCAGCCATAAATAAAGGACAGATGATCAGTACAAAGAATAAATGAAATGAATAGTCTGTGCAAAGGAGGACGTGATTTATTTTGTGATCTGAATGAAAAAATTATGATAAAATAATTATAATAACATCTATGTGCTACATTGAGATATGGTACAAAGTAAGGAAAAAAGCTGTTTACAATGAAATTATACAAAATAATTTTTGTGCTTTACTGCTTTGAAACATCAGACTAATTTTTCATGGAGAAACTCAATAGCTATTTTGAAGTGTTCAAAGGTTTCTAATTTTTGTTGGGCTCTGAAGCACAAATACATAGTAACTCATTAGATAATCTAGTACATCTGCCCATGTACATACTTTGAGCCTGAACAAAATGGACTCTATGTCGTTAGAGCCCTTTCTATGTAGATGTTATCTAAATTTTACTGTCTGGCTATTTGCTCATGCTTCCCACACAGCACACATCTGTACCTGGAGTAACTCTCCTAAGTGCATGTACCTTTGAGAACAACAATTGCTTTCCTCTCACATCTGTTTTTATAAAGAGCCTTGATGAATCTGATATCTATAGTGGCTGGGGAGTTGATCATTCCTTCTTCAAGTAAGAGCACATCTATATGGGGAAGTCAAATAATAACTACTGCAGGATAATTAGAGTGAGGATTTTAAAAGCAGAAACAGTTTCTGGGTTGAAAAACAAAGTTACAGCATCGTTGATCACTGAAGACATTCGGAGAGGTCAAATTGTCAAGAGAGGACCAGTTTTCATTAAAAAAATGACTGCTTTTAGTACATCCTAAAAGGGACTTGTGTGAGAGGAGGAGGAGGAGGAGGAGGACCATAGGTCTTTTTCCTGCGTATTTGTGTGTTGTGTCAGTTTTATTTTTTTCTGAATTGTATCCAATTGTATCCAATTATTCCAATCAATTATTACCACTCCCTCCAATCCTTGCACTTATGAATTTATATTGACCACACACATGGGCATGCTTATTTCCAATTGGCAACAGATTTGTGCACGTCAGATGAATCAGAGGATTAAAGTAATGGTACAAAAGCACTGGGTACAAAATGCGTGGCAAATGGAATGGAAGCAATCATCTGTAAAAAAAGAAACAAGGTCTTCAACAATATCTATGATGTTTGGGTTTTTTTAAGTAAGGAAGTCATAACATCTACTTGTTCTAGTCACAGAGAATGACTCCAAGACTCAACCAAGGGATTCAAAATTCAAAAGGACTCACTTATTTTCTTGGTTTGTAAGCCACCTGGCTATTTTCCTATGTTACACTACTGCCTACAAATACTGTCGTAATTTCAAGAGAGCAGGCTGGAATAAGGAGTTTTAAGGTAGAAATTTATAAACTGATGGTAATAATTAAAGATTCTACTCTACATAATATTCTGATTTTCATGTTGCAAACAGAAATATTTACATTTAGATACTGAACAAGGAAAAACTTATTGTCTTAAATACCAAAGTAAACCTTTTGTCTCATACTGCTCACTTACAAATTTGCTTCAAAACTCTCTGTTCTGTTTAGCTCCTAGTACAAAATTAAAGAAATTAAAGCTTGGTCATTTTCATAGTTAGGGAAAATTACTTTACTGATATCTGCCAAGAGACACAGGTGTGATTGAAAATCTTTTCCTCCAATATAAAAAAACTGCCATAAAGTTATTTTGAAAATGCTACAGCTAGAATGTTGAACAAAAGCAAAAAGAAAATAAAACAACAAACCAAACATACAATAAAAAAAAACAGCAAAAAATCCACCCCAAACCCAACCAAAGAAAAAATATCCCCAACTCATGTTAGGTATTCGATCATGCTTAGTCCCTAAGCATGGTCTCAAGGTGGTGCAGCTTCTATCTGAGCTTTCTTATTAAACAACATAGATTTATTTTTTATGGTAAACTGAACTCTATCACTTCTGGAGCTCTGTTATAGAAAGGAAAAGTAGGGATTTTTCTTTACAATCTAATCTATACGATATGGAGCACAAGCTATTAGTTGCTTTTCTTCTAACTAAAAGAATGTTGTTATTGAATATCACTGAGGTGTAATGATGTAATTCTTTGGGTATTTAATTTTTTAATTTCCACTGCTTCATATTAGGTATATTAGATCATAATAAGTGTAATACCAGCTCTGGGTGTCACCAGATTGTACCTAAATGGATATATTAACTGCCACTAACAGAATTCCTACCTTAAAACTCTGGGATTCTTTTGTAGTAAATTTTTGCCTTAAAAATGTACTCTTTTTGATTTAAATGACAGTGAATTGTTAATTTTTGTTATTCAGAGGTAAATAAGAATAACTTTGCTATATAGTACTTTTATATCAGACCAGACTCAAGAGATAATCCATTCAATAGAGCTGTTTTATTAGCTTCACTATATAAATAATGTCAAACACACACAGTAATATCCTTTATCAAAGTATTTTCATGCATATTTATTCCTAGACACTTATGTCACTTGATCCAATTGCAGATGAGGAAAAATTAATGGGGAAAATAAACTGGTTGGTTTAGAATTTCTTCCCCACTTCCAAAGAATGGAATAACTATTAATATTATTCAGTAAAGAATCATCATTAAAAGAAAATATATTCTGTTCCAAAGGAGACATATGAATATATGGTAATTTTACATCCATGTGGAGTTTGAACCTCATATCTTGGCAATTGCCTGCATGGAATTTCTACTGATGATTTACCTCTGCTGGAAATTCTTTTCTCTCAAAAAATTTCTTAACTTCTTTTGGAAAAAAATTTATTTCTGAAAAAAAGAAAGTATGTGGAAATAATGAAGCAATATAAAAAAATCCAAAATAGAAATATAAAAATCATGAAAATTGTGAGAATAAGAAAAATTTAAAAGGAAAATTAATAGCAAATTTTAAAAGTAAAGTTCAAACCAGTGAAGGATTTATTTTGATTTCAAATTTTAAACAGAAAGGATATTTCCTCTGTTCAGCTTTGTTAGTGCTGATGCTCTAAAAAGCCTCTTGGGGAATACAAAACCTCTTGTTAAACTTCCTGATAATATACTTGCAAAAGGCTAAATATAAATTTCTTTTTCATATGTCTATTTTAAATATTTTGATCAATATTGAAACACAACTCTAATTTATTCTTTAATATTCATCTAATTTATTATTTTACATTGAAAATGATTGGCAAATTCTTATTTTTGTTAAATGGATTTAAAGAAAAAACTCAAACTGGAAGACATTTAATCCTAGGTATAGTTTTTGCCTCCAAAACAGACAGAGTAGACGGAAGTAATTTTTCTCTGTTCTATCTCTTCAGACTTGGAAATCAAGTTATTTTCTTCTTTGTTTGGGTTTTTGGGGATTTTTGGTTGCTGTTGAGTGGGTTTTTAGGAGATTTCTTTGGTTGTGGGTTTGGTTTTGGGGTTTGTTTTGGTTTGGAGTTTTGTTTTAAGTGATGTTTTTGTGTCAATGTCTGTATTTGTTTTCCCCTTTAATTTACACTGCTTTTCAAGGATGGCCACTTTTTTCATACATGCATAGTACATGCATGTGTACAGTACATGCATAGTTATGAATACTAAAGCTATACTGTAAAAAGCTGACAGATCCTTTTCTTTGTATCTGCCCCAACCATGGCTTAATTACAGTAATGTGAGGAAGGTCAGGCTGCATGCCCTTCTGGACAGTATTTCCAATGGAAGAGGAAAAAAGTGGACACTGCCTGCTTTAAAAGTTTCCCTATTATAGCCTTTGAGGGCTGAAACCTCAGAGTGCACTGCATGGTTCTCTCTCACAAAATTCTAAACACACCCGTCTGAGTTCCTCTCGCTGATGCAGCTGCTAACAATTTCATTAAAGGAGAGAATGTAAAGATACATAGAGGACATTTCTGCTGTTATCCTTTGAACACACTGGGCTTTTCACAGAGAGGAATATTCATAGTGTACATTGAACACACACCAGATTTGCTTGGTCTTTTCCTTTGAATGATATACTAATGTTGAGATGAACATTGGTGACTTACATTTCTTTTTTCTCTTCATTTAGCAGATTTAAGATGTAGTTTTAATACCTGCTGCTGGATGAGCAGTGTGGTGAGGTACAAGCAGTCTCACAGAATTCTGGAATACATCGGGGATGATTATTTGGCACAGAGACTGGAGAGAACAATCAGAAGAGAGACTTTGCTGCTACACATAAATAGGGATGATCTAATCAAGGATGTGACAGTCATTGTCAACCTTAATCTGACCGATTGACATTGAAGCAGTACTGTTAAAGATCCTGAGCAAAGTGAGAAAATACACGGCTGCAATCAAGTCCTTAAGTTCCAAAATAATACGTTTTGGCTCATTCAGGAAGATTGTAGGCAATACAAAAGAAGCAAGGCAAAGACTTAGAAAATTTATGTCTCCTGGCCCTTGATCTGGCAAGGTCTGCTCTCAGGAATTCCAGCTCTCTGCACCTAGTAAAAGGTTCGGGGGAAGCACAACCCACAGCAGAGGTGAGTTGAGTTAGATATTTCTTAAGTGAAGTGGACATAAGATCACATGAGCTGTTGGAAATCCTTCAGGCATCCTGAAGGAGCTGGGTGGCATTGAGAGGCTGCTCATGAATGTTTTTAAAGTAGTATGCAGAAAATTATAAAAAAAAGGAAAATATTAGCTACACTCACCTCCAAAAAGAGAAAGGAGAAGAATTTAATAACTACAGACTGGCAGGCCTAGTGTCAGTACTCAGGAAAATTGTGAAGCATATTCTCCTGAAATGTTTTGGAAACCAGAACAGAAAGGTTATTGGGAATGGCCATCTTGGCCTCGCCAAAGGCAAATGGTTCTTGACCACACTCATTGCCATCTATGAAGAAATTAAAAGCTCTGCAGGCAAGAGATGAGCAAATTATTTTGTTAATATTGACCTTAGTAAGCATTTCAGAATGAATCCCTTGTTTAATGAGTGATATGGATTGTATGTAATACTCCTCAGCATTCAGTGCTGTGGAACATTTCCATCAGTGGTCTGGATGTGAAATGGTCTAACCCCACCTTACCAGGGACATGTCAGGGGGACCTCAAGCTGAAGCAATTCGCTGTAAAGAACTTCAGACATTTCAAAAAAGGCAAATGCAAAACTTTGCACATGGGTTCAAACAACCAATGCAAGGGTGCAAGCTGAAGACTGACTCAAAAGGGGAAGCAACTCTGCTGAAAAAAGTCAGATGTTGCTTAGATGGCTTCAAGATATCCCCTCCAGCCTAACTTATTCCGTGTGTCTATGAATGGCTTAGCATGGAATGGCAGATAATTTCATCTTGTATAACCTCAGAGAAGTAGAATTTGTAGAGGGAAAAGAATTATTAAGATGAAATGCTTTCTCTCCTTTTCTCCTTTTCTTGGTTAAATTCAGAATGATGCCTTGCTCTCTGTACAGTTCTTTTCAATTACTCTTTTTGCCTACAGAAAGATAAAGTTAAAAGGATGATTTCAAATAGACATACAAAAAGCCAAAGCTTTCATTTCAATTCTGTTTGTGAGAAATCAAACTCTAGGACGGTTTAAGAAGCAGTTCAGATAGAAATACTTCTTTTTCCTGGAAGCTGTGATATAAAAAAAATTCAAATGAGCTTTCTCTCTACCCCCATTGAACTTGCATTTTTCAATCAGCTTCAATGGTAATTAAATTTGAAAATGGAGAATTGAACCCTAAAAATAGTAAAAAACTTCACCAAGAAAGTAACAAAAGAAAGAACTAGGAAAAAGATTTGGGTGACATGTCAGTAGTTTAACCAACAGAGAAATTTTACATTAGTAATTGCTTTTTGAGCATAACACAGCTGAACATGCAAAGTTTAAGCTTAGTTTAAAGGACAAAGCTCTGTGCTATAAGCAATATCACTACAAGTCAGCTCAAATTCTTAATGGGAAGAATTATGTTAATTTACTAATTTTTTTGCATATTTCCATTGATGGATAGGATTTGAGGGAAAGCCATCCATTTGGGGGATGTTAGGAAACTGGAAAAAAACTAGAGATAGTTTTATTGATAAATATATATTGAAAAATTGCACTGAAATGACTTCTAAAAAAATACCAAATCAAATTTTGAAGAGGGTCATAACTTAAGGTGTTGAAGTGCTGAAAAAAATTCTTTTATATTCTGCATTATCTCATACAAGAAAGGCTGGTTTATTAACTGCTTTGTCTTTAAAGGAGAAAATTCTTTTTAAAAGGTGTCTTGAGTCAAACACAGTCCTATCAGAATGAAAGGTTTTTTTTTTATTCTTACATAATAGTTAACAATTTTTGATTGATAAAATATTATCTAATCAAATAGTGAAAGTAAAAATGTTGTTTTGCAATGAATTGTTACACATTTTCCCAAGACAGGGTCTGAGAGCCTCTTTCCTGTGCCTTTATAAACTGGACCGTATGAAGGGGTGGAAAACAGATTCTAAAGAAAAGATATGCACTGAAAAAAATAAATGTGCACTGAGTATTAGCTGGACTGATCTCAGAGGTTTTACATATTGCAACTTTGGGAATATGCTGGCATAGTGCCCCCACTACCAAACTCCTCAACATGCAGAGACCATATGGGATTTTGACAGAAGCAGCATGACATCAGTTCAATTTCCTTCTTCTGAATCTTAAAAGTATCCATATATACAGAATACTGTTGACCTATCCAACGCAAAGTTAATTCTTTTAATACACAGAAAGAAGGTAAGATGATTTGTGGTATATAAGTCTGCAGAAAATATGGCTTGATGTGAATTTTGCACATTGAAGAATTATAAATAATTACTTAGGATGTTACAGAGTTGCAGGTAAGTCCAATTACTTTGGGTAACTTTATAGTTACAAATTAGGAAACAAGGAAACATTTTCAACAAGAGTGGGAGGATTTGTGTTCTATTATAAATTTTGGAAACAAACATCATAGTTTTAAAACAAGCTTAATAGTGTATAATTTCTGTTTTGTATTTTTAGAATACTTTGAAGGTTTGACACACCTTATGAATTATCATGTGGGCTTGTAACAGCTGTAGTTATGACAGTTATCCTCTTCATCAAAAGGCTTTTCTCTTAAAAATACTCCTACAGTGAAGGTAGAAATAGACTGTGATGTACAAAGTAAACACCTATATGTTGCTCCTTGATAGCTTTTTAAAAAAAATTATGCCAGTGTTGATAAAATATGCCATCTTTTGGATACAATTGATCTTGTCTGTCTTTTCCCAATATGGTCTTTAAAAACATAAAGTAAAAAAAAAAAAAAAAAGGAAACTTAGCCCTAATCATTCATACACAGTGTTGGTTATACCTTCTTTCATTCACTCTCAGTGACAGCCCTAACATGAAACAATTTAAACTTCAGGACAGGAAGAACATCATGGTTTTTATAACCACACTAATTCCTCATGATAGAATAAATTTCCCAGTGATTAGCTCAAGAAAGCACAGTGAATTCCCATAGGAAGTAAGGATCATCAGGAATATCTGGCTCCAAGGGCAATGTACAACCTGATTTTCTCTAATGTAATTTACCAGATTGCTGCAAAATATATGTAATAAAATGTTGGGGATAAAAAACAACAACAACAACAAAAAAAAAAAACCAAACCAAGAACCTAAAATGAATGATCTCCTATGACAAAGCAACTTGCTTAGTATGTATGGGAAAGGCTGTGGATGCCATCTACCTAGACTTTAGTAAAGCCTTTGACACAGTTTTCCACAACATCCTCCTAGAGAAACCAACTTCCCATGGTGTGGAATGGTGTGAAATCACTGGGTAAAAAACTGCAAGAATGGCCAGGCCCAGAGTGTGGGTGAATGGAGTTGCATCCAGCTGGCAGCTAGTCACAAATGTGGTTCCCAAGGGCTCAGTGTCGAGCTCAGTCCTGCTCAACCCCTTTACCAATTATCAGGGGTTGAATGCACGCTCAGTAAGTTCGCAGCTAATGCTATGTTTGGTACGAGTGTTGACTTGCAGGAGGGTAAGAAGGCTCTGCAGAGGGATCTGGACAGGCTGGATCCATGGACCAAGGTCAGTTGTATGATGTTCAATGAGGCGAAGTGCTGGATCCCAAGTTTCAGTCACAACATCCCATGCTACAGGCTGGGGGGTGAGTGACTTGAGCAGATTAGAGGAAAAAGACCTGGGAGTGCTGGCCAACACAGCTGAACATGAGCCAGGAATGTGCTCAGGTGGCCAAGAAGGCCAGTGGCGTCCTGGCCTGTATCAGAAACAGTGTGACCAGCAGGACTGGGGCAATGATCATCACAGATGTGGCTGCACCTCGCGCACTCTGGTAAATCTTGGAAAGATATTGAGGCACTGAAGTCAAGAGAAAGGCAACAAGGCTGGCGAAAGGTCTGGAGTACAAGTCTTATAAGGAGTGGCTGAGGAAGCTGGGATTGTTTCACCTGGAGAAAAGGAGGCTTCCGAGAAAGGGAAGCTTATCGCTCTCTACAGAGCTTCAAAAGAGTTTTTAGCCAGATAGGTGCAGCCTCTTCCCCCAGTTAACCAGTGACAGGATGAGAGGAAATGGCCTCAAGATGCACCAGGCAAGGCAATTTTAAGAAAAATTGCTTCACAGAAAGGATGGTCAAACATTAAAACAGAGTGCCCAGTGAAGCAATGGAGTCACCTTCCCTGGGATCCCTCCAAAAAAGTGTGTGAGCATGTCACTTCAAGGGATTATTTAGTGGTTAAAATGGTGGCAGTGCTAGATTGATTGTTGAGCTTATCCTTTTCATCACCAACAATTCTGTGACCCTATCATCCTATAATTTTAATCATAAAGTCAGTGTACAGATTATGTGCTATTGATCTTTAATGATCTACTTTTCAAAGACAATATCCATTGCCTTTGTAAATGATGCATTTTTAACATTTAAGCTTGAAATCTACCCAGTGATTTGAATGTAATATTGTGCAAAGTACGTTCGATTCTGTTTGAAAAAATTTCAGCTTTGAATTTTAATCATAAGCCAGATTCTGTATATTGTTTAATCCAATAGAGCTTTTCTTTTGGATGAAGTAGTTAACTGTAAGATATTTTTCTCAATCAATTATTAAGAAAAAGTATTTAAAGGCTCTCACAAAGCTCATATGCAAAAGAATTTCTTAGCTTCCAGATGTGTAGGAACAGAATTTTCATTTTATAGCATCTCTAATAATGATGTATCCATGACATATAGTGAATATATATACTCTTAATAGCTTTGCATGGAGCTCTGTAGATCTTAAAATATTAACAAAATTTGTTGTTCTTTCCTGTGATAATAATTGAGACCTTGTTAGCTGAAGTTGGATAGAACCTCAAAATTTGCAACCATAGTAAAAATTAATTTTTCTGGCAGCATACAAGATTTCTACTGTCAGGCACTGTTTAGGCATGAATAATTTATTTCAAACCATTAAAACAATTTAAAGTGGAGTTTTTATTTATAAAGTTACAAATTCCACAAGTTCCTAAATTTTATATTATAAGACTGCAAAAAATTATATATTATTATAAAAGTAAAAGTAAAGAAAAATGGAAAAGTCGATTTAATAAATCTAATTTTACTGATTCCATTCACTTATGTACAAACAGAAAACTCACCAATGACATTTATGTACAAAATTTCCATTTATCTTAGATAAGGTTTCAGTATAAAATGTTTTTTCTTCCTTTAGAAGTTTTAACCAATTAATTTTTAGAAAGAATAACTAGACACTTTTCCTACACTATGTTGAAATATTCTAAGGTTTCTTAGAAGTGCATAAATGGTTACAAAAAGCCCAAAACCAAGGTGAAATTTGCATGTACACATACATTTTAAAATGTGCATCTGCCAGTTAATTCAGGGGCAGTCATCAGTATGAAAAAGGGACAGAAAAAAAGGAGAAATTTTAGTGAACTGGATAAAATAATTAATCACTGCCTCTTACAGGACAAAAAAATAGTAGTCTAGTTAAAATTCACTACCTACTTTGATAATAAGTATTTTTTCCATTAAAAGACATTAGCATTAATATTTCTATCCATAGACAATGTAAATAAAAGCATTTGAGTGTGTGGCAACTGTGTCTGCTAGATAAGAGAAGCATTGTGAAACAGTGGAGAAGTAATTTTCCTATGACTTATTTATATTCATCACTGCAATAAAAATGGAGAGGGGAAGAAAATCAATCCCAGCATTTGGATCGGAAAGCTAAATAATTATTTTTTGAACATTTTGAGTTGGTGTGGTGACACCTTTATTCTGGTTCATTTCCCACATTTTTAAGATACTAATCAACACAGTGAAGAACTTCCAAGAGTGTCTGGGATGTATTTCTATCTAAGATTTCATGTGCTGTAGAACAGCTGAGCAGATGCTAAAAGCTATTCTATGTCTGATATGTCTGATGACACACAGAGACCAGAAAGGTTTTTTGACATATAGCTTGATTGAATTTCACAAACATCTAATAATCTCTTGTCTGTCAAATAGGGGGTCACTAGTTCCCTTTAGGAAATAAAAAATCTTATTTCTATGGATACAGTGTGAAGCACTGCCTCATATTTCTGAAATCTCCTCTAGGTTGTAGGTAGCTCTGCTAAAAAGCACTGCATATTTTACATATTAAAATATCAAACTGTGAATTCACTGGAACTTATAGTTTCACCAAATCTCTTCCACTTCCTAAATCCTATTGTGACCTGTTTTAAAAGAGAAAGGTCTTAATTTCAATAACAATGCAGTGATGAAATATGAAATAATATGATCTTCTGAAAAAGCATGGGCTTGATTTCTTAGGACTACCTTGGGCTGAATTCCTTACGTCTGAAAAACTGATACAAAATTTGTCTTTAACGGTACAAAATTATTACTCTCAAAATTCAATTTTGCAAATAAGTTGTCTATAAGTTATCATTATCTCCATGTGTACACTCCAGTGATCTCTACAAGTGTTTCACACCCTCATAAATCCATGCATACATTTTGGGTTAGGAAAAATAATTTTTCACTCTAAAAGTAGCAGATGGTCAAAATTTCACTATGGAGAAAAGTGAGTTCTAGTGCTAACATAGAAATTAATTCTACCAACTGACCAAGTAATGTGGGCTACAACCTTGTCACTCATGCAAAGCCCAGCTTAAAATATAATTCCTCCTACAAAGACAGGCTCAGAGAGCTTGGGTTTTTCAGCCTGGACAAGAGGAGGCTCCAGGGAGGATTTACAGCAGCTTTCCAGGACCTAAAGGGAGCCTACAGGAAAGCTGGAGGCAACATTTTATAAGGGCATGAGGCCAGGTTTAGATTAGACTTACAGAAGAAATTCTTTACTATGAAGGTGGTGAGACACTGGAACAGGTTGTCCAGAGAAGTGGTGAATGTTCCATCCTTGGAAGTGTTCAAGGCCAGGTTTGATGGGGCTTCAAGAAACCTGGTCTACTAGAAGGTGATGCTGACCATGCCAGGGGGTTGGAACTAGATGATATTTAAAGTCCCTTCCAACCCAAACCATTCTGTGAATCTATGGTGACTCTCAGGGAAGCAATTTATTGTTCTTTCAACTGAGAAAAGACAAGGGGCTATCTGAGGCTCCCAGTACAGAGGCAGAAGTAGAAAATAGTGAGAAAAATTTTTAAAAAAGTAGTAGATTCAACAAAAAATTGTTTCATAGGACTTTAAATAACACTGTAGGAAGATGCTACTCAAATATATTATCCTCTGCATTCCCAATAAAGCTGATAATTTCAGAATAATTTCCCTGAGGGCAAAAGCTCTCTTTTAAGTCACTATATGTACTGACAATTATTTCAAAAGGTTTATATATCATGTAATTAGAACCTATGGATAACCACATATTTTAAATCAAATGCCAAGTACACATTTTATGACTACCACATGGTCTATAACATAATCCAAATATTTCCTTTCCAGCTCTTTATTCTTCCCTTTTTTTATGCCTTTTCCCATTTGCTGGTGTTTAGTAGACCTTCTTGCCTGGTCTTAGCAGCTTCCTCTGTCATGAAGTTGCTGTGCTCATGCATGTTCCTTTGTGTGTGTCAGCACACATATATGCACAAGCGCACACACAAAGAAACAGAAGTTGTGTTATAGGACAGTATTGCAACAAAAATTCTCTCAAACAACAAATACTGACTTCTTTCCACCCCCAGAAGCCTTCACTACTGGTAAGAGTAGCATTAAACAATCAAGTAAGGGGTGTGCAGTTTCCTGTCATTGATGGCAGACTTTGAATGTGGCATAAGCCGACAGATACGTGCACAGAACAAAACAAGATGTGCCACATAGTTTTGGTTCACCAAAATTCAATGTGTTTTTTTTTTCTTCTGTTGCTGAGAGAAGCTATTTTGAGATGCAAAAGAGAAGGCATATGTTTATGGGTGTTTTGTTTAGCAAATGTGACATGCCCTAAGAATGTTTGTCAATTCTGTCATGGTTTTCTCCCGCATGCTGGTGATTGGTGGCTGTAGCTGAAGCAAATTTCCAGTCATGGTTGCTAAAATTGGTACTCTGAGGACATACAGAGACAGTGGAAAAGTCAATGTGTACATTTTGCTGAGAGTTTCTCCAACAGTAAGCTTATTAACATTTTCTCCAGTTTATTTAAAGTCTGAGTTTGGTGTCATTGTGTCATTCCTCCTTAGTCCCTCCCACCTCCCTCTTGCCACAACCCACTCCACCACCACTAAATGCAGTTGATCCTAAATGTGTATGTAAAGCCATCTTTTGAAAAAAATGTATCTGCAAGCAGACAGCCTGCAGCACAAGAAGAAATCTAATCTCAGATATTTTCACCATTTCACTGAGCACAGAATATCTTAGAAAAAATTGCTTAGGTGAGATTAGAATCATTCCACATTTACAAAAATCTGAAATTATTTTGCAGGCCAGCCCTACATGGTATGCCTGTGATAAGCTCAGTAAGAACTAGGCAGCAATAGTCTATAGACTCAGGTCCATAATAGGTCAATAGATGGATTATGAAACTTTTTTACTGTTATATGGATGTTTCTTATTTTCTCAGTTTCTCCAGAAGGCAGAGCTTTCAGACATGACATAACAGTACTGACTAATTGGTGTCTCCATATGGTGCAGAAATTTAAGAGAAAAAAATAATGTTGATAGGAAAAGTAATTTGAAATGTGTATATATATGTATAAATGAGTATATGTAAGTACATATGCAATGGAAAAAAGAGATGTCTGGAAATTCTGGAAAAGATCTACATGTAGCATCTCATCAGATAGAGTTTTTCACTTGAATTGGTAGCAAAACGAATGTCATCATGATATAGAATAAAGAAGCAATATTTTCTCTAAGTTTCTTTTTCAGCTGCATCTGGAACATCTTATCAAGTTGAGATACAGAGGCAAGATGAATAGTCAAGTTGCTTGAAATTCAAAAACAGAAAGAATCAAAAAAAGCAGGTAAATAAATAAAAAAATAGCTAACCTATTACATGACAACCCTGGAGTGATGTGCTGCACTTGTAACCCCTTGTGTGAAGATGAATCCCAAAAAAGGTTTGATTAACAAAAATGCTTGATTTTACACCCTAATAATTATCTTTTTAAAAAGAAATTTTTTACTTGTGGATTACTGCATACATTGAAATCACATATGGTTTAGTCCATGGTTCAGGTGACAGCTCTAGGGGTTGTGAGGCAGGTAATATGAGGAGAAGAGTGTGGAGTAAGATGTGTGCTTTTCCATTTTTTAAACTTCTTACTGATTCTTTGAGAGATGTGAGAGAGTGATGCAAATCCAAACAAAATGATTCCCAAATAAAATTTTTAAATGCTTCCAGATTCATTGGATGGCAAAAATAGTAGCATTATTTCAGTTTTCTTCATTTTTACAGTTTCAGGAAGGACTACAAGAACACATAAACAGTATGTAAATGTCAGATAAACCCAAGAACGCATCACTTTATGTTAACTGCTAACACTAAAGAAATATCAAGGCATACAAGAAGAAAAAAACTTCAAAAGACCTGTCTTCTATTCCTGTTAGAATTAAATACTGAAATAAATCACAATCTGCTTCAACATATATTTTGGTTAATGTTTTATCAATACAAAAATGTAGTAGAAAATTATTAGGCATTTGTCCAAGCTTTTTTTTCAGATTTAAAGTCTAAACAGAAGACAACATATAAGTAAAAATTGCTGATAAATAAAAATTCTAAATACTTATTATCTTTAAGCATCAATCTAATTCAAATTAAGCTATCAGTTAATGGCAGCTAACTTTCCAGAAATTAAAGTATTCTCATGTTGTTGCCACTGATTAAAAGTTGACAGGAAAAAATGACCTGAAGATATAGTAGGGACTCTTTAGGCATTATGTACTGGGATTGTTGCATTACATTAATAGCTTATAAAATAAGTTGGTGTTATGCCTGCTCATCAGAGTTTAATTGAATCATGTGATAATATGAAGAAACTGGAGAGCATTTAATGTAATGTAAACTGAACAGACTAGATTGAGAGGTAATTCCTGTTAAAAGTTACAGCATATGTCAGTCACCATATTATGGGACGCTAGACCATAGTTGGAAGAGCATTTTGTTGACTGGGGAATTTCAGAATATCTATAAATTTGTTATAGATGAAAACAGCACTCAGGCACATTATTGTCTCAAGTCATTCTTACCCAAAGCACCACCAAAAGCACATTTTCATTTTCCTATGTCACAGGTGAGCTATCCAGACACGGTTATAAGAGGTATGATTGCCACAGCCTACTAAGAGCTGTATGTCTAAGTTAATTACAAATTCCTGTCCAGGAATAAAAAAAATTACTGCAGTAGGCTATAGGCCTACAGTATGCTAGGGCAATCCTTTATAACTCTGCTATTTATGTGCATTTGTGTACATTCATATATTCATATTTATGTACAATACCTAGGTTCACCTCTACTTACAGTGATATTCTTTTCCTCAAATACAGAAGTCTCATGACAACCTGTATATTAAAACAAAGGAAGGGATCAAATGTAAATTGTTTCTTTGCACACAGCAAAAGGAATGGATAATATTCAGTAGGTGTTCTCCCTGATATTGCACTAAAGAAAACAAAATAAAAAACAATGGAAGAGATTTTGTTGTGTGCTTACAAGTGTGAAGCCTTGTACACCTGATGACCACAGGTGTAAAATTGAGTGGTGGTAAATAAAACAGAGAATTTGACCTTCACCTTCCACACTTCACTGTGATCCGCGTTAAATTTATATTAGGAGAGACATTTAGCTTCATGGGGAAATAATTCTTTGTATCTTACTGTTAAAAAAACTGGAAAACTTTATTGGCAATGCATAAATTTAGAGAAAAGTGAAATCTCTAACTTTTGTTTCACGTTAAGAGCTCTATCTAAGCTGTAGCTGAATTCAGATTGCCTATTATCTTGCCACATTAAAAAGCTAAGTAATTATATGTTCTTTTGTGTAACCATTTTATGAGCTTTTTTTTACCTACATGACTTTTTCCAATAAACTAGCATAATCTCCCTGAAGAAAGAGAAATTCACATGTAAATCTCATTGTGCTATAGCAAAAGGCATGCACATCCCTACCTCCACTTTTCATTTGGGATTCAGCCTTCATTGAAGTGTGGGATTGTCTTTCTGTTGACTTCTGTTGACTTCCTGTGTGCATGAAGCTCATGAAACCTCTGGCCTGGATTATAATTGCATTTCAACTCTTATTCTGATTTTCAATCTCGCTTTGAATTACTTTTATCTTGGCAGAGATTTGTCTAACTTCCTGTCTGCTACTCAAGCTTGGTTTGGGAATTATATTAAAAGTATAACCTTTGAAAAATGGATTGAGATTAACAAGTGCTGCAAGTATTTAATAAATGTTCTCTTAGTGCCATAAACCATTGGGTTTTTTTTCAGGCTGTCAACCAGAGAGACAGTTATTACTATGAATAATAGATTGAGTTTTGAGATAATTTATATTAAAAAATAAATCCTGTATCTGTAAGACTTGTTCTTGCAGAGAATGTCAAAACCAAATTAACTTGGTAGCACTCTCTACCTGAAAATAACAGCTGTTCAAAAAATATTTGTTAAATTATTTACTTGACATATTCTGTACCTTTTTCTCTTCAAAAAACCCAGGATTTTTATCTCTATCTATGTCTTCAAAAAATTAAAGTGTCTGTCCTGGTTTTGGACAGGACAGATTTATTTTTAGCCAAGAGAAGTCATGACCAGGGCCCTGAGGTTATTCTATACCACCGCATGTCATTGCCAGGGATGGATCCAGGAAAAATTACTCTCTTGTGGGGAAAAGTCAGTCCTTCCAGTCAAGAAAACATGGTGGAGGGAGCAGCCTGATATTGATCATTGCTGGGGGCTTTTCATGTAAATAGTTTCTTTTCTTATACCTTTTATTATTCATATTGTTTCTATTATAGCTCTTTTTCATATCTCATTGTTTCAACTAAATTGTTCTTATTTCAACCCATGATCTTTGACTTTTGTACCTCCATTTGGAGAGAGGAGGAGAAGCAGCACCTGATTTAGCAAGAGTATTAAAACTGGAGAATACCGTTCTTAAACCATGAGTTTCATCAGTATTAGAGACCATTATGTCTATTTAAATGTCTGGAGCAATGGACATAAATATGTTATTTGTGCTGCAGAGCAAGATTAAAGCTGATTACAGTTACTCAGATAGCTAAACAAAGCCTAAATGTTTAGTTAAAGAACATTTTATTTGACAAAGAGAGACAGTAGTTAATGGGGTGAAGACAGCAGTTTATGTTCACACTGCATGCATTAGCTCCCTGCTTAAGAAGAAATGACCACAAACTCAGCATCTTTTGCCTTCATTACTATATATCTCATAGGTCTTTCCCTCAAATTTCATTGGCTATATGATTCTTCTGGACATGGAAATCAGTGTTAATCCCTTTTGACGTGAAAGTAGATTAAGAAGAATCTTAAGAAACTTCCCTTAAGGAAAGGCTTTTCTTTAAGAAAACCACTTCTTAAAATAATCTTCTCAGACAAAGGAAATAATGACAAATAGTTGATGAATCATTTGTAGATGATGGATGCAAAGTCTTCATATGCAATCTATATGAGTATTATAAAATCACATGAACATGTTATATCACTTATGACAAGCTACAATTCATTACAAACGCATTTCATAACTGAATAGATATGGTGGGACATAACAGGAGACACCAAAAGTATAAAGGAAAGAAAAAAATTATCTTCTCTGTAGTTTTAAGTACCCATCCATAGCAAATAAAGGTAATTGTTGAAGAGATGGAAAATAACCTGGAAAGAAACAAACAGAGCATAACATTGAGAAGACAAGACAACCAGAAAATAGTACAGGAAACTGAAGGCTGAGGACAAGATTACTTCACAGGAGATAATTCTGCTTAATGTACTGCAAATGGAGTATATACATGCAATCATTTTTCAGTATTTTAGTATGGAAGGTTTCAAAAAAGTGGCAGTCATTCATAAGGATGATCAAAGAAGGCTCCTTTTTAATCTACATTTTGACATATTTCTAATTGAAAACCAGTTTCTCTGACTTCAGACATTTTTTTGTCTGAAGACATGATTGGAAGCAAGCTAGACATTTCATAAAGCCAAAGAACTGCAGAAGTTTTATGGAACAGAGCTCTATTTGAGTATATGAAAATAAGTTTGAAAGACTACATAACAACCTCTAGAAGACTGCATTAGGGATCTCATCAGCTGACTTCTCGAAATAGTGCTGATCAGTAAGGACCAAAATTTTACCACAAGTAAAAAAATAAAAAAATAAAGTAATAATGTACCTATTTTTGCACTACAATTTTGAAATTAGAAGCATTATAGAATAAGTAGAATAAAATTTATGATCTTAAAGGTATTTTCCAACACAAACAATTGAATAATTTCTATATTAATATTTGGAAGTATATATAGATGCATACATTCTCCTAAGTTTCTTTTTTTTAGGTTCTATCTGAGGTTTCAAAATAGAAATAATCTGAATCAATTTTTTTCCCTTTAGGTAATGTCAACAAAACTGTTTCAATATAATTATATGTAAGCCTAATTTATAGTTCTAAATGACAGGATGACAATAAAATATTATTTTAAAAAAGTCTGTTGAGATTTTTTTTTGGTGTCTCATGAAAGGTGAAAAATTGAATATATTTTAACTCCATGATCTTTAGGGCAACATTATCTCCCTTGAAACACTGCAACCTTTTTCACAAAGGATGCCCTCCAGAACTCAAGGATTAACAAATAATAAAAGGCATCTGAATGCTAAGAATCCATTTTTGACCTACAGAAGGAAATACTAAAAGCATTGCATAACATACTCTTATATTTTGGGGTTTCATATTAGGTTAAAGCAGCAGGTTTAAATTGAGGAAATTTTTTCAGTGAAACGAGTAGTTTAAACTCAAAGAAGTAAGAAATCCTTTTTACAGTCTACAGCTTCCTCATGAGGGGAAGCAGAGGAGAAGGCACTGATCTCTTTGCTCTGTTGACTGATGATAGGACCTGAGGGAATAGCATTAATCTTTGTCAAGGGAGGTTTAGATTAAATTTAGGGAAAGGTTCTTCACCCAGAGGGTGCTTGGGCACTGGAACAGGCTCCCCAGGGAAGTGATCAAAGCACTAAGCCTGACAGAGTTCAAGGAGTGTTTGGACAATATTCTCAGGCACATGGTGTGACTCTTGGGAATGGTCATGTGCAGGGGCAGGCAGGAGTTGAACTTGATGATCCTTATGGGTCTCTTCCAACTCAGGATATTCTGTGATTTTGTGACTCTCAATAAATGAAAATGTGATTTCAAAAGAAAATTATCTGTGTTAATTTTTTTTCTATTTAGTTTTATTTTGGAGTTTTTTCACTTAGTAGTATTACTTCTAGTATTTCATGTAGCAATGGTTTTTGCTTGCATATTCTTTTCTTTCTTATAAAATTAATGCAGATAGTAAATTTTTGAGTTGTTAGTATCATCCTATATCAAAACCAGGTTTTTTACATGTTTTTATACCTGTTTGCTTTCCATTGTGGAAAACCAAACTTGTATTTTATGCTGAAGCACAAGTAACGTTAACAAAGGGAAACTGTCAGTACAAGGGCCCATAAGATCCCTTAATTTATAAAGAATTTCCCATCTTATTGTGTCTCAGAATGATCTTTCATTATAAATAACACAGTAGTTTTGCAAAGTCCTTTTGTACAGCTCTTAGTCATGGTGCTTGGAAGACATAAATTAAAAAATATTGTAAAAAAAATGCTCAAAGGAAAATTACATAAAATCTGTAATAGAGCTTTACTACTATCAGTAAACTCTTCTCCTAAACTCTCCTATCTGCAGTACTAAGAGTTGTTAAAACTACTTGGAACGAATTACCAGCAGGAAATTAAGATCAAAAAACAATAGGGGTATAGCACGAAATGAAAAAAATGCTAATAAATTTAAATTTGTATTTAATATTTTATCATTCCATTCTTACAGAATGCAGAATATCTGTACATGGAGGTTAGATCTGTGCACCTTATGACCTATCTTTTGACCAAACTCTCCCAAAATATTCACAACTGCAATTAATTTAAATTCTTCAACAGAGCAGAAATACTCTGTATTTTTGTTTACTAGAAATGCATGCTACAGAATGTTATTTCTATAATAATATTATTTACCAGAGGAATAGAAATGTCAGTTTTAAAACAACTGACATTTCTGACATAAAACAACTACATAATCACACAAGGACAACTCAAAAGAACACTAGGGATGAAATCAAGTAAAGGTGGCAAAAGAAGAGATCTTACAAATACTGCAAGATCCTTTGGATAAATCCATATTCAAACATACAAGGGGTTCTTCTGGAAAAATATATCTACAAATTGTGGTGGGTTTAGAGCTAGCTAAACTCACCAGTGTACTTATTCATTTTCTTGCTGTGAGATATGATTTTAGGAGAAGGGCAAGAACAGGCTCAAAACTTAGGACTATGTAAAAAGCTTTATTAACAAAACTAAAAGAATAGAAAAAGAAAAATCAGAATGAAACTTCCAGATCACTTTCTCTCCCCTGCCCACCTTCTTTCCTTTTCCAACTGACAACATAAAAACAAAACCTGGGATTTTAAATCAGTTATCACTTCTACAATAGTCATTCCTCAGTTCTCATAGGGCAAGGAGTTTTCTCTCGCAACACCTTAGAGAAATCTCCACAAGAACACAGTCTTCTCGTGGCTTTGCATCTTCACAAACAGCAGCTGCCTGGTTTAGAAAAACTTCTGCTA
>VWYI01008860.1:61728-73546 GCA_013399455.1 Anthoscopus minutus
GCTCGGCCCGGCCCGGCCCGGCCCGACCGCGCGGGGTGCGGCAGAGCAGGGCCGGCCCCACAGAGCTCCTGATGCCTTCTGGAGCCGAAATGGACTTTTAGAACTTCCCGGGTTTTAAAATGTGACGTTCATGCAGGCGCACCCAGCTTCTCAATGGTTTACAGAGCCGTCAGTTCTCAGAACTAGACAGCCATTGGCCTTTTCTAGACACAAAGGAAGCTCCCAGGAGCCTCTCTCAGGAAAACCATTTCTGTGAATGGTTTTCTTCCTTCTTCCGAAATATCAACCAATATCAAACCAACACACAAATAAAACCACTGATTACACTTACAAAAATCCTATCCAAAACCAGATCAGAGTCACTTCTAAATGAAAAAATATTTTCTGAAGGAACTTCGGAGGATTAATTTTTATGCAAGCAGGAGGAATTAGAATTTTTGGATTAGACTCCTAAAGTGTTTCCTCCTTTGACTCTGCAGAGATTTGAGGAAAAAATAGGAAAAGGTAGACTTGGATTGACACTCGTATCTCTATTCCAGAAGTGTAAAGAATTAGGATTCCAAGGTACAGCATGTGGTTCCATCAGTGGAAACAGCACATATCTCACTGAAATGTCAGCATGGTGTCTGGAACCAGAAGACTTGGACAGACTTTATATCTCTTTTTTGAGATTTAACCAAAGAAAATTTCCTCCTCTGGGGCATGCCTGAGCTAGTTAGGTAATGCCCTCCCTGTCCACTGAACTCCCCTGTGCTGCCAATTCAGTATTTATGCGTGTACAGAATAGTCCTAACCAAGTGAAGGAGAGACTAGAAAAATAGGAATATAAGTCCCCTGTGAGGTGGGATATGCTCCAAAGATGTTTAACACATACTGACAAGTTCAGAAATGTATAACAATTGATTCAAACTTATTTTCTGCATACAGAACCCAGAATGCTTCACTCCATTCTGGGAACATCCACCCAGATAGATACAGACAATTGCTTGTTCAAAAATTATATGTTAGTTAGGTGATTCTGATTTATTTAACCATATTTGTGCAATGTTCTTTATATGTTAATGCATGAGGGAGACTTTATTCCTTTCTATATAGTAGTTAAGTTGTCAAAACAGTGATTTTCAGCTTTTGTAACTGATGATTTAGATTTTTGGGAGGGAATGGAATTACCAATATTATATTTTATTTCCTCTTTGTAAAGAGGAAATTCCAGTGGTTTTGCATTCCAGCCTCTGATTTTAGAGCATACTAATATCCTTTAAGGAGAAGATAGAAAAAAGTAGGAGCTAGAATATTTTGGAGTAGGAAATTTACAGTTGTTGTCTTCTTTTTAAACAGATTCAAGTCATCTACTAAAAAGCACAGTTAACAGCTCAGGAGCATGTGGGATGGACAACTATGGAGAATGCTTACATATTTTATGTTGAAGAATAATTTGTTAAAAAAATTCTAAGGGCATGAATCAACGCTGCTCAAACCCTGTGAAGCAGCTTGTGCTTATCTGTTCAATGCAGTGTTGTCAGATGCCCGTGAACCTGCTCTTCCCTGCACAGAGAGAGCGTGCATTCTGGCACACTGCTGATCTCAATGCAACAAAAGCTTTTCAAACAATGTGGTTTTGTTGCTTTCAGAGCATAGCTCTAGTCACAGTCCAAGGAAGATTCCATGTAGATGGGCATACTTATATTTTTCAAACCTGTATAACACTGATGAGGCTTTTCCATGTGACAGCAGCATTCACTGTGTCTTAATGCTTTCCCTTCACAATTTGTTTCTTCTATTTCTTTTATTTGTCTGTCTAGGACACTTTTAATATTAATGAATGGCATGGTAGACAATTCTACATCTCAATTCCTATTTGAGGTGTAATATTAATTTTTATCACCCTTTTCAGATGCAGCCCATTAACAAAACAGCAAACAGCACAAGCAGAGAAATCCATTGTAAAAAAATCCATGAAAATGTGTCAGGAAATGTGAACGTTAATCTCAGTTTGGCTCATAGAGTGAGTATTCTCTAGTGAATTGGAATACAGTTTGATGTAGTTGATAGGGTCTCTGGCAACTAATCAGAAATTAATTGAGTAATCTAATTGAATAAGATTTTTTCAACCGCATTGTTAAATAGCTTGTAAAATGTCACAGAATATACCTCAAATACTGTAACTGACATCAAATCACATACTCAGATGAGCTGTTAAATGAAATTACTAAAATTCTGTAAGAAAGAGTGCATCCTGTTCAAGGGAATATTTTCTGTTTTGAAAGGAGATGGAAAACGAGACATGAATTAAGACAAATTCATATTATTTTCAGCAGATTGAATCTTATGGGAAAATATCTATCATCATTGCTCATCACTATTCAGTTAACAGGTTATCATGGATTGTGATCAGCAGATGAATGAAGTTTCAGAACACAGAAAAAATAAATGTATCATTCTCCAGTACTTATTTGAGAAACACACCTATATTCTGTAAAAGAAGACACCAGACAGACAACTGTTTCCTATAGTGTACCAGCTTCTACAAAACTTGAGAACAGGTCAAGCCCCTGCATTTATTACCCTCCTAAAGATACTGTAAGAATTTATGAAGTACTGCAGGAGCCAGCAGTAAACATCAGGGGAGCTTAACAGCGCCAGACTACCACAGAAAACCAGCCAGCCTGACTCTGATGTCAGTCTCCTTGGAAAAAATCCAGTAGAAGACAATGGAGTTATGTTGGCCATGTAGTACTATAGTTGTGATCTGAATCTCTCCTACAGAATTTAAGGCTGTCTGTTTAAATGAGATTTCAGACCTTTCTATAGGACTGATTGTTATATGCAAATGCAAAATTGTTTTACTACAAATGTTAGTATTTATTTCAGAATCTGATAGATCTTTGAAACTTTGGCACACAACTGCACTTATTCAATGACAGAATATATTTTCCAGGGTACTTTAATTATTTATAGACATGCATAATCTGAACTTGACCATCTGATAAAATGACCCTATTAAAAAAACCCCCATTGTCAGAACATTATTTAATATGGCAGAACAAATTTCTGTCCTGGAAATTTTTCTATAAATAAATTAAAGGTTAAAATGAATTAAAAGTCATATTTTGTGAAATGAATTAATTAAATGTGCACAGAAATGGCAAATTAGATGGTGAAATCCAAACTAATTTTTCAACTATATTTTTTCTTCCATAATATTCAACAGGATTTATTCTATTTATGTATTTTCTGTTCTACAAAATCTCTACTCCTTTTAAAGGATACATGAGTTGAACACAAATCTATTTGTTACATGCATAAAACAGAAAATGTCTGCATTATTTGCTGAAATGTGTCAGTATACACTTACTGAAGCATAACAGTGAACAGCTTGAGATTCATCTACTTCTGCCTTAAAAGCAAGTTGAAAATTAAGTCAGTATAGTTTGACAACAATGCTATCTTTATCTTTGAAATTAATTATACTGTCATGAACAAATTCTAGCAGTTTACATCAGTTAAATATACAAATGTGTAAAATAAGCTTATTCATTCAATGTATTATGGCAAACCTGTTATTTTCATTCTTGCATTAGATGAAATTGAAAGTTGCAATTAGCAGTCATCACAGGACTTTTTGTACCTCAGGACCACAAAATCTTCGGCAATATGAGATCAAAATAACACTTGGGCACTACAATAGTTACCGTTAGGATCAACATATAGTAGTTCAACATATAAGAAGAGAGCAAAATTATCTTTGGAAAACATTTGGCATAATTTGGCTGGTACTTTTGAGCACTAACAAAAGCTACAATAAAACTTAATTTGAACTGAATTGAGAGACAAAACATGAAAAGATAGTAATGTAGAATGTACTTGGACTTATGCCTGTGGGTTCTTTCAAAACTATGCCAATTTTCATGGATACCCAAGTTTAAGAAAAGCCTTTTGCAAATGTGCTCTAAAATCAGAGGCTCCAGGGTCTCAAGAATCAATAATGTGGCCCATTCAGTCATGTGAATGCCTAATGTTTCTGTTTCTAATTTGTTTGTATTTTTATTCTCAACAAAGTTTGTTTGAAGCTCTTTGTAGAAATGTTAGCATGTATTCCCCTTTCTATGTGATGGTTGTAGCATGTGACTCTGAATTATGTTTCTGAATTGCCTTTTCAGCTTAATGTATTCTTAGATACAAATATCCCATTCTATGGCCATTGTTCTTCTGTGAAATGAGAAAGCTTGAACCTATATTCTAGTGTCAGAATATGAGAGAAAAACTAATGTTTCTGACGCTGAAATAAAAGAAATATACTTCATTTAAATTGCTTACTTCCTTTCCCCATCATTATTTTAGTCTAGATTTTAGCTTTAAATTTTGTTCTGTGTGAAATGAATACAAATCCAAAATTTTCAAGAGGTTCACTTTCAAAACTTAGCTGTGGTTCTATACTTCATGTTTTCAGACATAGTCAGTATAGTTCCAGCAGCTATAAGTAACACAATTCCCATTTTAATTTTCCAGTTGAGGTGCTGGTGTGAATTAAAGAACTCAAACATTCACTTCTAAAAGACGCGCTACTTGGCTTCTGCTGAGTTATAACAAGGCAAAGTCTGGCCTGTCCACTATGGACATTTTCTTCCTCCTGTAAGAAATTGTCAGACACGCTACATGTCCTAACTAGGAGTAAGAAACTTGGGCAGCAAGAGTAAGTTCAAAACAGTGTTGTTATTTGTGATGGGAAAAGGTAAGCAGGACTATTTTCCTCCAAAATAGTAACAAGGTTCCTAACCTTATTGATTTTTCTTGCCTGTAGACGAGAGTCACAAGGGAATAAATCTTAAGTATTACCGTAGTTAAGCTATCCTGAAGCTCTCCTGCAAACCATCTGCAAAATAAACCTCCCTCTCAATTACATATACATCTAAGAAATATCTTAAAAGGTTCTCTACCCAAGTGTATGTACATTGAACAAACAGATGGAGAACACTCCTAGGACATAAAATACATCATACACTGTAGAAAGACTATCCCCTGAGAGCCTGCCAACCTAACTAATTTCCATATATGCTTCCCTGTCCCTTCCTTCCATCCAACATTTTAGGGAAAACGCAAGTCTTTTCTGCCTTTGTGTCCTTCAGGCTGTCAAAGCTATTATAAAAAACATCAAAACCATTTAAACACTAATAAAGAAGCATGTTAGGTTTACACTAGTTTACTCAAAAAGTAAATTCAGCAATCCAGTAAATACATCCATAATTATTCACTTTTATCAACACTACTAAAATTATTCAGAATTAATAACCGGGCAGGAGGAGTTTATGGCTGTTTTCTTGACCTGCTTTTATACTCTCATGTAACACAGTTAAGAAACAAGAAACTACACTAACTGTCATTTAATGAGGAAAATTTATCTAGTATCTCTTCCCTAGTCTTGCTAGTAACAAATTAAATTAAGATATTTTAGTCTGGTCTTCTCAGAGCCATTTGCCTTTTTACATTTCACTAAGATCTTCTATATCCCACATATATTGCCCTGTTTAGTCCCAGCACTTCAAACTCTGCTGGTCTTAAATGTGATTTGGTAAACAGAAACAGGGGTTTAATATAGTCTACATTTGATTTCTGCTTAAAGTCATGAAATGTTTCACTGTAGTATTTGCATATTAATCATGTAACTTAATTTTAAACGAGCAAAAAATTAATAAAATATTTAAGAAGCAATTAGCCTATTATTCTTATTGCTATATCTATAAATTATTAACTTTTTAATAATTCTCTTCAGAATATTTTATCTCAACCCTTATTCCCATTTCAGAAAGTTTTAATCCTAACAGTTTTTCTGCTGTTTATTGATCCAGATCTGAGCTGTTTGAGCCTAGCTGATTTTTCTGTTTGTCTTTAATCGATCAATGGAGAAATGACATTCCAGTGAGCATTTGATGCTCAGTAAGATCCTTTATTGGATGGTAATTTTGCTTGGTAATATTTGAACTGTCTGAAATATTAAATTCATATTTACCAAAGTCAGGCAATGAGTCAGTCATAGATTCTGAGTTAAGACCCTAAAATACTTCAGGTGACTAACTGCACCACACGTTTCTATCATTTCCTGTAGAAAAGAAAAAAATAAATCTTGGAACACATGTGAAAGAAAAGTGAAGAGTGCAATGCTGTTACCAATCTAGGATAGCTGCAAAGTTAATTCTATTGCCTTGGGACAAATCAACCTTGCACAAATATAAATGTGAAATTACCCAAAGTTTCATATTCAAGTACTTGATTTACTGGTATGTTAAATGGGGAGACTCTTAAATGTTTTGATTTCTATTGTTTCATGCTTTATGCAGTAAATGCTCCATAAGATAATTTAGGGTTTCCTAAAAAGACCTAATTTCATTCCTATACTATTGATGCTACCATAACTTTGTGTACATTGTCACACCAGGAGTTTAAATGAGTAGTATGCCCTTGTTATTAGCTATTTAACACTTTTTTAAATTTCCTGTTGCTTTGTGCTTTAGTGAATTAAAAGTTAGACGTACACTAAAATAAACTGAAACTTTCCATCTGACTTTTTCACACTGCATCAGAGCATTTTGGACACTAGTATTCCTGAAAAATAACCAAGTCAGGCAGACGTATGATGGAGAATATGTTGTATTCTAATTACCACAGAATTGTTTGCAATTTAAATATAAGAAATGGCTTATTATAGTGATCATGTCAAATGTAGTGGTGTCCAAAAATAAACCCCATATTTGGAGTCAGTTTGTCTGGTACAAATATGATTTTAACTTGCTAACAGTGATGGCTTCCATATGATGCTGGAGATGATCAAAATAAGAGGGATGGGAAATAATTGGCTAGAACAGAGGTTTTCCTTTCTTCTTGATAGAAAATGTTTTAGCAGATGCCTCTCAGAAGGAACTATTCCAGCACTCTGGAAATGAAGCACATGAAGCTCACTATTTTAAGTGCCAGAAATAAACATTTTAAAAGAAAAGGCTTTATTTTGACTGGTATTAGGGGACTGATCTTTAAATTCTCACTGCAAATTATTTACCTCAAAGTTAGAAGTATATGCAGAAAAAAGTCATACTATTTTAGCTATTATTTGAAAGTGTGGAAATTTGGGGGTTGCCCTGCTGTTGGGCTGAATAATTTCTAGAGGGAGAAGAAATCAGAAACTTCTCTTTGTGAAATGGAACTTTCTTCAATGGAACATGGGAATCACATTTAACTTGAAAGTTTCCTTGGCATAACGCCATAGCTATTACCAGTGAGCCAAGAGAAGACTGGCCAGTGGAAAATGGAAAAGATTTTTCTCATCAAGTTGAACAGGAGTTTTGACAATAAAGCCAAAATAATAGTGCATTTGGCTTCTGAGTATCTAGAAAGTGGATATGCTCCCACTTATTAGGTATACTTGTATAAGGAGTAATGCACAGCTCTAAATGAACAATAATTTTTATGATCATTTATGGATTAGCATCACTAAACTGACTTATTAAACTCTCTTATGTCAAAGATGGAATAGTATTTTGGGACAGTAGATGACTTTTTTTCGGGTCTTGTTACTTCCTGCCATATCACAGATCAAATAAGTTTAATTATGTTGCCAGTTCATATCCTAGACCATAACTGGGAGAAAAACAATGGTTAGTATTTCAGCTAAATGTTGATCTGGCATGAGATATTTTGATTAAAAATAAGAATTATTAAGAAAGGGGTTTTGTCCTTTGGTCGAATAAATGGTTCTAATAATCTCATGAGTATTCTTTAAATGAATGCTCTCCAGTAAGTAACCTTTGTTGAACAACACTGACCAAGAGCTGTATTTCATAGCAGATAACTAAAATTTACTGAAGACAAGTACTCATCAAGAATTAATATTTAAGATGACTGACATTGCCAGCCTTCTTAACAGCCTTAATAAAAGATCTAATGCTTCTTAGTATCTTCAAACGACCTTTCCCATTGAAGCCAAACCCAGATTGTTTGATGCTAAACACTTCAGGTTCAATTAAACTAAATTAAACTTCATCTTGTTAGAAAAAAACCCAAAAAACTGAGTTGTTGATACTAATTGAAACATAAACAATGCATAAAGCAAACTGTACTGTTATCACTCCTGACAGTGAGTGTTGAATCATATAAAATATTCTAACTAGTTTTTCAACATAATCCTTTAGGGAACTGTGACAAAAGACCTAAGATCACCAGTTCAAACAACCACAGCACTAATGATGGTAAAACTGATGATGCTGGAAAATGAGCAGCAGAATAACTCCTCCAATTCATATTTTATTATCATATCATATTCTTTACAGAGCAGATTACATACATGTGGATGGCTGACATTCTCCTTGATTGATTTCTGAAAATTGAACAGTGTTAAGAAAACTGAAAGGCATTTTGATATATTTTTGTGGCTATCACACATAAAGTTCATATAAGGCAAAGTAGAGAATGATTCCAAGTGATGGAAAAAAGACTGGAAGGAAAAGAACATGAAAATAATGATCAATATCCCTAAATACACAGATCTCAGGAGGCTAGTCCCAGGAGGCTGTAAAGATATTCAGAAGTGTACATTGCCTTCTCTCTTTCCTTCTAGCCTGACCTGGTACAGCTTTTCCTAGAATGACTAATTCTATCATCTCTACACTTGCAAAATGTGTAATTGTGGATCAGTGTGCCTGAGATATGAAAAGTACCTTCCCTTAAAGTACAAAAAAGTTTAGACAAAAGTCAGTCTAAGCTATGCTCAGCTGCATATAAAAGGATAAGAAATTCAGGCTGCTCAGCTGAAATACGTGTCATATGTGGTAATATAGTGTATACAGTCTGCACAGTAGTGATTGATTCTTAAAGACCAAGAAAGTAACAAATGACATAATCCTAAAAAGCTATATAGCTATACAAGTAACTCTTCTAGCTTTGTTTAATTACTATTCTAGATATGTCATAAAATAAATTTTAGAAACCAAACCCACTAATAATTATAAGCTTTATTTAACACCCCCACTCCTTAAGAAAATAGTGCTTCATAGTTAGGGATATATTAGAATTCCAAGTGCAGCGCTTATAATCATATAAAAGCTTCTTAAAAGAAATTAAAAATGAGCAAACATACATTAGGTTATTCCTCATTATAGAAAGACATAACAAAAACAAAAGTACCAATGATAAATTAACTGTCTTAAAACACCTCTCAACAGAATATTGAAGTATATTTCAAAATATTGCAGAGATAAATACACTAATTATACACAGGAAATATGTCTGAGATTATTCTAAATGGTTACTTCATTGACAGATGAAATGCAGTAAATTATTACATTTTAATCAACAGAACACCTTTATATTAGTGAAGAAATAAAAGGCATTAAGATAACATAGCTGAATTCCTAGAAGAGGTATGGGGACACTCCAGAAACCAAATCACAATTTTAAATTCTGCAGTGATGAGGTCTGGAAAAGGCATTTGACTGGGGAATATGGCTTTATGTCTTCTAAGGGGGCTTCCCTTCACCGAAATTGCTGAATTCCACTAAAATTTTGTGGATTGAAGTAAAAAATTAAAAATTAAAAATTAAAAGAAATATAAAAAAATTTAAAAAATACTCAAACCTACTTCTGCTTCCAAAGTTGGGTTATTTGCAGTGAACTTAAAAGTCAGTAGCATCACAGCTGAAGACATTTCTAATCAAGACCTCACTATTCTGCAAATAAGAATTTTTACAGGGAAAAAGACCATTGAAGACATAACTTAGAAAGCTGATGATGAGGCAGAGCTCTCAGTTTGGCTTACTGGTGGTAAAGTCAATGAGGGTTTATGAATTTATTAGCAGACAGAACTGAGCTTATGCACGTGGAATGGCTACAAGAAGTTTTGAGGAGGGAGAGCCATTCATACTGTACTGATCATGGCATTACTGAGCAGGGTGTGAGGCTTGCACATGCTGGTTGAAGCTCCTATAGCAGAGTCTCCTGAAGAGATCAAAATGCTCATTTCGTTCATTTCACAGCACTGAATTAAATAATTTCTGCAAATATGACCTTTTTATTATTAATAACTTTCACTTTCTTTCTCCCTACACTGTCACTTGTTTACAGTATGAAAAGAAGCTTGCTGAGGCAGGGGTTAAGTGGACTTTGTTTTGTACAAATGTGGTCTTACCTACTTCAGAGATAATTCAGTAAAAATTACATCACGTTACTTAGTGGCAGCATGTAGAAACTTGCTAGAACTGCGAGAGTTCTGAAAGGGCACAGAGTAATGTATATTGCTCAGAAATTTCATCAGTCTTTTTTGAGAGAGTTCAGTAACAAAGAACAAAAACTAGCTTAGCATGAAGAGCATATGAATAATACTAAAATTATTTCCCTCATTTTTTGCATGCTTTGCTTATAATAGCTATTGTAGAGATTCACCAAAATGGCTATTTATTTAATTCCAAAGTGAAACCTGGTGTAACTAGAGCATGAAAATTAGAAAATACAACAGATTTCAATACAATTTGGCTATTAACTAGTCATAAAGTTTTTCTTCTTTTCAGATGACACAACATTCAAATTGTTGCAGTGAGCACAGAAGAGAGAATAAAAATACTTTATTTTCGTCTATCTATAGTTTATCATTACAAAGAAGGGACAAGGGAAACTGAGAAAGGTCTCCATCAGTTCCATAAAAAAGAGGTCAAAAGTTATGGAAAAGAAGATTAGAGAGTTACATCAGAAATCCCACTACAGTTAAAATAAAGCTGTAAATTTAAGTTTTGATTTATGTGACTTTTCATTTTCTCCTGCATGTAACCAACTCTTCTTCTGTCATTCCCCAGAACCTTTATAGGTAGATGGAAAGCAAAGAAGGCATTTTTCACAAGCTGCTGTTTATAAACTCACAAGTTACAATATTGTGTTTGAAAAATTTTGCTTAAAACATTGAAAAATTGTGAGAATTTTGTCATCATGAATTCCTCATAGCTGAGGATGACAGCACCCTTGACCGTACAGGTGTATGTGCATAACTCATGTGAAGCCATTCAAAGTGCTGCATTGATCAAGAGTCATTTTGTTGTTGCCTGTACAAAGCAAAGTGTCACAGAGTCCCCAGGCAGGTGCAAAGGAGAGCCCCTTTATTGGAGAAACCAGGCCTTTTTAAGCAGTTAGCCTACTATCGGTTACACTCCATTTAAGTGTATCAAACAAAATTCAACCAACAACCACAAACCATGGGGTGAACACACAATGGTTATATTGCTTGTTTTTCTACCTCCAATTCAGCTGAGTCATTTTCTCAAAGTCCTTTTCTGCTTAGCCGAAGTAGCAGGCCTGAGCCATGATTTTTACAAGGGTAACAAGGCCCTTATCTTAAAAGGTTTTACTCATATGCAACAGTTGCCGTTGCAGATTTTGAACACTCAAAAAGGCCCTGATTTTCCTTCATCTTGGCCCCTCAGAGAGACCTATTTGTGAATAAGACCTCAGGCAGTAGTGCTAAGAATAAGTATACTTGTCTGGCACATTCGAAGTGCAGATGCATGAAAATGTAACTTTTTCACAATCTGTTTCTTTGCCTAGGCTTTGAGGTATCATATATCATCTTCTAATGTTGTGGAAAGCACAGAACTTTTAGCACACTTTCCTTTTACCAAATGGTGAGCTGAAAGATGGTAAAAGGAACATGAACACCCTGTCAACCCACCCTAGCCTGTGGGTAATTAATCTGGAGATGTGGTGCAGAAAGGTAATTTTTCCAGTGAAAAATGTAGAAGCAGCGGCCTGCAGCAGCAGTCTTGACCTTAATGAGAGTCCTGTGTAGAAC
>VWYI01008861.1:0-14134 GCA_013399455.1 Anthoscopus minutus
GGCACACCAAGTCACTTGGCCATGCCTTGCCTTCAGCACCTTGCCTAGTTTTTCCTGACCTACTCTTGCTTATGTCTGCCTTACCTGGTCCTACCAAGAGCTTGCCTGCTTTGCTTGGCCTTGCCTACTACACTTTACCTTGCCTTCCATGCAGGCAAGGCAATGCAAACCAAGTGTAAGCAAGTGTAGGCAAGTCAAGGGAGAAGCTGGCAAGGCTGGAGCCATGAGGGGAAAGCAAATGGGGTGGTAGGTGAGAGAAGGTCCAGATGTTATAGGCAAGGCTGGGCACAGGAAGGTAAGCCCAGTGATGGGTAGGCCAGGCAGAAACAGGAAGGGCTAGGCAAGGCAAGGTCCTGAAGGAAAGCATTAGGCAGGTCAAGGGAAATACAGTGCACAGCTGCCCTGTACCTCCAAACCAAAGACAATTAGGAGTAAAGAAAAACCCAGACTGATATTCCTGGGAGATTTCTGCAGCTTCTTCCATCCAAAACAATCCTTGGTCTGAACACACACCTGTGAATCCCAGGAATCTGTGACATCATCAATATCTTCATGGTCCTTTTTATTAAAAGCAGATTTCCATGGAGAATTAATGAAATACAGAAAATTTAACTGAAATGTAAAGGAACAGTTCAGTTCCCTCAACCCATCAGCATCCAAAAGAAAATGAACAGAAGGATTTTGGACTGAGATCATCCCCAATCCCTGATGTGGAATATCACTCTGCTTTCTTTTATAAATCATCACTTATCTTAGCAGACAAACCCTTCAACTTCAGTTTCACCAAGTTCTGAACTGTGGACACCAAGACTTTACTGCATCATGTCTATGGTGGGATTCTGGAAAACATGAAGGGTATGGTCCTCTGGAAATGTTCCCAAGGAACCACATTGACCTAATCTTTGACTCCAGCCCAGAGGGAGATCTCTTCCCAACATCTCTGGCTGTTCTTGGTATGTCCTGACAGTTCCTGTGCTGACATACAACAGGTTCCTCTGCCCAATGCATTGGGAAGTATCCCTGAGTGACCCAAAGAAAGGAGCATCTTACAGCTACAGAGTCTTAGGAATCAAGCAATAGAAAAGGAGTTTTCAGTCTTTTCCATCTCCCACTCCATCAGCTTCAGCCTCAGGGAGACAGGGAGAATCAGATTTTACAGATTCTGGTCTCACTTCAGCCTTCCTGCAGGTACAGTCTGACAGGGAGCAGGAAGAAAACAGGTCAGGAAGGATAATCTACTTCCAGAAAGTCATCATAATCCACAAACCATTAAGCAGAGCTGTAAGAACTTCCCAAAATGTTCATTTCCCTGTGGACTGAGAGCTCAGAGCGGCACTAAGTAGAAGCAGAGGCTGGACCTGCCATGGACAGACTGTGTAAACCCCAGAAGTAAAAGCTAGTTGGCCAATTCCATAAAATATTCCAAAACTAGGCTCCTGAAATATGATCATCTATATTCTTACCTGGTGGTGGAAGGACATGCAATGATCTTTCCTCTGATGGGTTTTTTTGGGATCTGCAGCAAACTGCAGTGGAAAACAACCACAAATCCAGGTATTTACCACAATCAGGACAGAAAAGTGGAGAAAAAGGACACAGGTGCACTCCTGGCACCCGTCACCTTGGGATCAAGCCCCACCAAACCAACATGAGCTGAGACTGCATGATAAAGCCCTGGAGGCCAAATAGCTGGGGTTTATAAGAAAACTGGTGAGTTTTATTTTGGCAATAAAGCCCAGTCGATGTCTGTCTCATCAGCCAGGCACAGCAGCATCTCCAGGTACCTGGCCAGGTGCATCTGCTCCGCAGAGAGCTCTCCCTTCCAGAGCAATCTGTGAGCTACAGGGCCGTGGCACTGGCCGTGGTCAGCAGCACAGGGAAAGGGCAGGCAGAGGCTCAGCAGCACTCTCAGGCTTGGCTAACGCCTCCACAGCCTCACCTGGCAGTCAGCATCACCACGATTTTCAATGCACCTGCCCCAACCTGTTCCCATTACCACACAAGAAAACACAGCAAACCCCAAGAAATCCAATGGCTGGGGGAAGCCCTGCCCTGTGCCTGAATGGCGGGTGAGAGGGAGGGAAGCACCTGCTCTGCTCCCTTTTAATCACACCTCCAAGGGCCAGAGGAAGCCCCTCCCTGCACCTGAACTCCTTTACTCCATTACAGAAATTCATAGTAAGCTCCTACCATGTTTCTACATGACAACAGAGTAGGTGTATGCTGACAAAACCATTCAGAAAGAAGCTCTGTGCAAACAGTAGAGGACTTGAAATTTCAGAACTCATTTATCTTTCTTTTCTTTGAACAGGAAAACCACAAAAGGGAAAGATCTTCATTAAATATATGACATCTGCTCTTTTTAGTTAGTTTCTCTGTAAGAAGGGATAGTGTGAACATTCACCCATTACTGCAGGATATATACAGGACTGAATTTACAAAGACAGTATCTTTGATGTGACTAATGCTGTACTCTAAAAGCCAGACCAGCTTTCAGGATATGTAGACTGAAGCTTTGATCCTCAAGGCAAAATACAGCTTCAAACTCGTGATACAAGTTTAACTTGCACAAGTTAATCAATTATATCATCAAAGAGGTTTGTACCTGCAACACAGAGAAGGAAGATTCATTAGGGAGAGAAAAGAGCGTTCAGCAGAACACACAAGAGCTGCTGGTGGTTCAGGAATGGGAAAAGTTGTAACAGGGCACAGAACCAGTACATTTATCAACTCTCAAATTTCTGTGCAGCTTAAGAACTGTTGAAGTTTAAACAGTTCTTAATCTGAATTTAATTTTAAAAACTGGTGTTTGTATTTTAGTGAGACATTCTATATCTGAAAGTAGCTCTTCAGTTTCATTCAGATGGCCTCAAAAAAGACATCATTTGACCCTCCAATTTCTGTAATTATAGCAAGATCATAAAACCTCTTTGATTCAGTGAGGAAACTCACCAAGGAAAAAAAAGAATATTTTTATATTTCTACAAATAAATTCCAAAACCAGAAATCAAACAAAACTTTAAAACCTTAATTAAAGATTAAAAAAATAAAGAGGGCATGATATAAAGCGTCCTTCCTTTTCTGAAGTCACAAAGTTGCCTGATCCATAAGGCTGGTATTTCAAAAGGATTAGAAGCATCTCCTCATGCCCAATGGGTTGCACATATTCAGAAGATAAATGTTTAGATCTTTCTAGAGAGATGAAGTTCTGGAAAAAAAATCCATTTATTTCACCTTTGAGTGCACAAGACACAACATCCTGGGATAGGTTCCTGTCCCAGCTGTCCATTTATCATCAGTTATTTGACGATTAAAAGTGTTTGTTCCCACTTCTGTGGGGGTTGGGAATACCAAGCAATGCAAGACATCAGCTTCTCCAGATCTCTTTTTTTTCAGCTCAGATTCAGCAGGAAGCTGGAAGTCATGGATCTCAGAGAGGAGGAAGGTTCTGTATAAAACCTACACATTTATTTCTCTTATTTTTGTGCGAGAGTAATCACTGATGGTAAAGTTGTGTACAATATTCCTTAGTGGGGGAGGGTTAATGATGTGAGAGCAACTGAAGCACGGAGTTTTAAACCTCAACATCAAGCAGCTCTATTATTGAAATTCATATTAATTCCAATCTTGTGCAATGCTCTTATGACAGCTCAAAGTACTTTGATCTAAAACAAATTCTTACATTAAATACTGCTGATCCTTCTGAAAAGGCAAATTAAAGTGGGCTCACAGAAGGTTGAAGCACCCACTGTTTTCCAGAGTGAGACCCCAGTAGGAGAGTCAAGGGAAATTGCATATAAAAGGCAAACACACAAGACAAAAAGTGCTTAAGCTGAAAATTAGGAATGGCCACTTGTGTCTTTGTGTATATGTGCAGAATGAGGCCATTTGGGGGCACTGACCTTACTAACTAGAAAGTTACTGAATTAAAAACTAATTAGGTCAGTTTAACAGCAAGCCACCAGTTGCCATGTCCCAGCATCCTTTGAGGGGGCTCTTGGAGTCATGAACAATGAAGATGCTTCCCTTTATGAATAGTAAAGATGCTTTCCCCAAAGTAGATGGTGAGGAGAAGAATAAAGTTACAGATTTTCATGAAGCTCAGCTTGGGAAACACAGCTTGAGTCTCAAATACCAGTGAGGTAACAAGATGCAGCAAGATTAGAAATTATGAATAAATGACCTGGGTGGTTTTATTTGCATCATGAAAACTTAGGGTCCATGAAAAATTGAAAAAACTGGACTGCTGCCTTTGATGTACACAGGAAATGGTAGAGGCAGGGGTGGAGGGAGAATCAGCAAATAATCAAGAACATAAAAGTTTCTGGCACAACTTGGAATTAATCTCAGAGCTTATGGAGGCCAATTTAATACGCAAAACATCCTTTCCTTTTCTAGATGGCTTTTTCCAATGGGAGTTTATTTATGCAATTAGATGGTAGACCTTGGGAAAACATTTTAATACCAGCAGCACTTGATGACAAGCCAAGTTTACCCAGGTAGCTGTATTTATGGGGGGGGTTTGGTTTTGGTTTGGTTCTCTAGACAAGCCCTGATAGAATAGCTTACAAGCATCCAAGTCTTATTAATTCCCAAAAGTTAAAAGTTATCTCCAAATAAAGTAAAACTTCAGTCCCCAGATTAATGTCACAGGTACCTTTACTATGCTTTAGAAGTCACTTCCAAATGCACATACTGAAATTCTGGCCCCATGCCTTACAGCTGTTCACATTTTGCTACATAAGAAGCAGTGCACTTGCCTGATTTTCTCAGTAAAATGAGAAAAGGCTGAACCATTTTCTCATTTAAAACATTCACTAGTTTCCCAGGTATGTGTGCAGCAGTTTCTTGTGTCTCTGCTAATAAAGTCTTAAGTGTGCTATAAGCATTTTACTCACCAGAATAATGCATTTTCAATTTACGCTTGCAATTTGAATAACTTTGTAAAACCTCTTTTTCTTCTTAAAAAAATAAGTAAATATGGAGTAAACTGATGCAGGCACCAGAGAGAAGATTCTGATCTCAGCTTGTGACTGGTATTTGAAACTGGCAGTAGCATTTGTCATACATGAGGACTGGCAGAAATAAAATATCAGCTCATTTATGTGTTTTGTTTGCTTTTCCTTAGAAGTCTGAAGACATCTGCCTCTCGTGGTCTAGCTTTCAAAAGGCAGAGAAACAGTACAAGAAAATCCAACATACCTGTCTCCACTGTAAGCATCCCTAATATGTTAAAGTTATTAAAAACACGAGCTCTGCTTTTACATCTACTGTCACCTGCAGAGATCAGAGCCTGTATGTACCTTACAAATTTTCACAGCTACACAAATGAAACTGCAAGTATCTGATCCTGTCACCTGTTTTAAACAGGATTTGCAAAGCTGCCTCCCAAAGGAAATGCCAACTCATGTGAGCTCAGCCATCCATCACTGGCTGCAGATGTGCTCCTGCTGCTGTCCCACTGCTGCCTGGTGCAGGAACTGCCCCGCACTGAGCTCTGCTCTGCCAAGGGCTGGGCTGGGCTCTCTCTGCCTAGGATGGGAGCTGGCTTGGGTACCTCCATGTGGTCCTGCAGCAGTGCCAATGATGACATAGCAGCTGTGCTTTTTGCTCAGAAGTAACTAATTAAGGTCTGACAGGACAGGATGTGGGATTGGCTGCCATTACACAACTGCAGAGCCCAGAGACATTCAGAGGCTTCTGAAGCAGTCAGTGGTAGAGCCTGGGATGTTAAGGCTGTGCAACAAAGGTTTAGTGGGGAAGATGCTTAAGCTTTAAACATCAACAGTAAACACCTGATGGCGATGGAAGCATAAACAACTTTTCTTCATTCCTTTCCCCTCTGAATTGACTTGTACTCTATAGTGGGGCTAGAAAAAGAAAACAAGACAAACACTATTCTCCTAAGCTCTGATCCTTGTTCCCTGACCACACCACAGTACACCCAAATTTGATTTAACATACCTTCAGCAGGGTTCAGCTTTGCTGGAAATGTTTCAAAACATTTCTGTTTTAGACAATGCCTGCAGAACACACTAAGGTCTTCTCTGAAGCAAGTTGATACCTCAAGAAAAAGAAAAAAACCAGGACGTGGTGGGACATCCAGACTTGAGTGTGCTGTGTATTGCCCCATGGCTCTGTGTCTACAGAGAACATTTTCCAAGGAGGAAGGAGGTCTTTTCATGTCTTTTTGAAACAAACAAACAAAGAGATTTCCACTTCATGATCACCAGACATTCTTTCGAGCTAAACAGGAGGGGATAAAGATCCTACATTCCTTTAAGCATACAGAATAAAAGCCATTAAGATTGTAAAGGTTTATAAATGGAAAACTATCAGCAAGGAACCAAGAAGCCTGGCTTCCCCTTTGAACACTGCTCTCAGACTCAACAAGACACATTTTTTCGTTCAACTTTCTCACAGCGTTCACCTAAGTACACTTGCCAGCACGTTTTGCCAAATTAGAGAAACTGCTGCAGAAACCATCTGCTTGACATTGCTTACATATAATAAAGTATGGCTCAATAGAGTGTATTGGAAATGTTTGGGGATCTTTACATGGGAACCAAAAGCAGCAGTGCTGACTCAGGCAGATCCCCCGCTGCTGTCAGTGGGAATTGCACCTGAGTGAGCTCTGCTGGAGCTGATACAGAGCTCGCTGTGCAGCGCCTGCCACTGACAGGAGAACATATGGTTATAGTTTAACAATACCAACTGTAATGGAGATGAGAAGGACATTTTATAGCATTTCTGCCCTTGCTGTTCTTTTATAACTATCAAAAACACTTAAATGATTTGTACATGTCTGCTCTGTAGCAGCTTTTCCCAGCTTCAAGTGGACACTGAGAAACTGCTCCAAAGTTAGGTCCTACCTCAACAGCAAGAGTTTATCTGTTGGTATAAAAACATGAACACCAGAAAGACTACATGTATAGACTAAAAACTTCCAATGTACCTACTGAGACAAAAGGTTTACATAAAACAAAGCAGGTGGGAAAAGTAAGAAATGTGGGTCACTGCTGTAGTTTCTTCCCCTTTGTAAGATTAAGGGAAGGATTGCAGTATCTCTCACCTTAAGTGAAAGCAAGTCCAAAATAATCCCATGCTGAAGCTTAGTTAAGCTAAGACAATCAAATAGTAGTTATTTAACTTTTGACATCCCTGTTTTATCTTGGCCTTGTTGCTTCCACTCTTGCTTGTGTTGTTGTATCTCACATTTCCCTTTTCCAGCTGGAACTGTAATTCTGTTCACAGGGTTGACTGAGAGTAGGGCAGCCATCTGTGGCTTCGCCTGGATCATCAATGCAGAGCAGTCAATCCACAACCTGCCTCAAAAACACCACATCCCAAAGCACAGCTTGGCACAGAAGTGAGGTTTTGTTCAGAGGAATCTGACCAGAATGGTGTTGAAAGCAAGAGCATGGCCATACTCAGAGTGAATGGGATAAATCAAGAATGGGACAGGCCACTGCCAGCCATGTCTCTCACACAGGAGCCCAGAGCAGCAGTCCCACAGAAGAGCCAAACAGAAACATTTTCAAAGCTGCACAAGGAACTGCAGCTCTGTGCTATGAGCAGTTTTAACACTTCAGCAAAGGAGAGGGAAGTTTTACTTTGGACAGTAGACTTTATTAGAAATTTTCTCCTCTTTCATCAGTAAATTCACATTAAAATATGCTGAAGGCAGCTCAGTCTAAACATTTGACATTCTGCTGTAACAACAACTTCCAGTTTAAAAACTAGATAACTGATTCAGGCAGATAACTTGAAACATGTAAGAAATGCAAACAGAAAGCAGCATCTTAAAAAAAGGCATGAGCCTGAAAAACTGACACATTTCAGATGGAGCTGGGGAAAAAAAAAGAATCAGTCACCCCAAGATGGGAAACAGTTAAATGAGAACTCCAGACACTAAACAGATAAATAAACATTATAACCACACATACATTAAAAAGAAAACAAAGTACTTAGAGTTCATATCATGTAAAAATTATAAATTTGTTTTAAAAAAAATGGAAGTGACAAGCTTCCTAAAATATGAATATCCTAAATTCTTGGGACAATGAACACTTTGATATAAACTGCAGAACTTTGGAGGGACTAGATTTGGTCTTGAAAGCAACGAACTGCACCTTACTGTTACCAAGTCCAGAAACTGATATGACACATAAACCATTTGTTTCCTCTCATGTTTTTAAACCACATTCTCTTCTTCCAGACAATAATCTGATTTTTTTAAACATTAGAGCTTATAGATATTATAGGCCTAATTATGTTGAGCACTAAACATACAGAACTCTCAACAACTCTGCATACCAAGGTTTAAATATTTTTCAAAAGTTACTGTCAAGGCTTTTCCTTTGCTAATTTATTTATATTTATTGGAGTAAAGTGTAAGAGAGAGAGAAAAAAATTAAAATCATAATATTGAAAAATGCTCTGTCTGCATGACAGTGAATCTTGCAGGTAAGATTTTTCTATTGGCATTTACCAGAGGCAACAAAGATAAACCAATCTATGTACGAGAAATGAGAATTATAGCCTTCAGGACTGTAAACACAACAGGCAACAAGTAACACATGAACCTCAATCAAATCAATGTTTTCACATTCTTTAGTAGTCCCCCACAGTGATCTGCTTTCACTGGTTCAGAAAAAAAATATACATTAAAAATTAAATAACACTTAAGTGTCCGTCACAAAGATTTATATTTTGCTGTAAACAATTTTCTGCCATTTGCATTGATGAAGTCCAATTTGAGGCCAGAGGGTTCTAGATGTCTTATTGGTACTGTAAATAATTTTTCAGAGACAGAGGCAAAGGTAGAATTTCTATGTCATGCAGGCGGTCTCTGCCAAGAGCAAAACGAATTGATCTTCGGCACAAGTCCATTAAAGGCAGGGGTTCCGCTGGAAAAACAGGAGAAAGAAAAGAAAGAGTTAATTTTTCATCATCTCCATTTACAGACAACGTTTTGTTTATTAACAGATTCTGTATTTTATCCATCAGTCATAAAGATAGCAATGGCATTGGGAAAAACTTTGTATCTTGAGGCAGTTGAGATAATCAATAGATGCCAAGTCAGAATTTTGAACATTTCACCCATCGTAAGAGGCTGCAAAGTTTCACACTGAGCTTCTTTATCTGTGAAGTTTAAAACAATAATGCCAAACCACTCTTTAGGCCACTCTACCAAGCATGAGAAGTTACAACATTTCCAGATCTCAAACAAGACAGGGAGTTCCTACTGTGTTTGTAACACAACGTTCATCATGTTGTGTTAACATGAACTACACTGGCAACTTCTGACCTTTACATCCCAGCTCCTTCTGCATCTTAGGAACTGGAAATGGCACTTAGGGGTAACCAAACTTCTTAGCCAACAGTGCTTTTCCTGCAACACTCTCTTAGCCTTTCTTTCTAGGAAGTCCCTTGGAATAAAAAGCTAAACAAAACAGCCTTGAAAATCTAGAGGAAACAATCTTTTCCTCTTTGAATAAATTAGTGGAGGAGGATTTGGCTGGCTGGAAGGCAGAGTATTCCCAGATGTATGCACACAAACACCTTCAAAATATATAAACAACATCTTCAGATATCTTAAGTTTCATTTAATCAAAGTGAATTAAGTATCTACCAGAAATGCCTTGGTGATAGCACTTAAGACTGGAGACCCAAACACTGATCCCCAGCATCTCAGACCACCTCACCCCTATATCCCATCCTGGCCTGCAAAGCTCACACAGAATTGCAGGGACGCCGTAAAACTTCCACCTAATAGTAGCAGGAATCATTTCTGTGACTGCAGTGTTGGCAATGGAAATCCTCTTGCCACAGGAGCTGGAATAAAGCTGTGAAGTCTTGTACCAGTCACTGGTATCTTAAAGAATTCCAACCAGATGGATTATGTTGCACTTGCTGGCTTAAAACGGTAAGAACTTAAAAGATTAAATAAAACTTTTCTTTACATGATAAAAGAATAGTACCCTTAAAAACCTTACTAGCACTTTCAAAGGGAGGTGAAACAATTACTGTGCCTATATTGTAGTGAGTGGTAACATTTTATAAACTTGACAGATTTCTTACAAGTGCTCAACAGTGTACAGCACTCAGTGGTTTTATCAAGATATGTTTCAGGTGCCATGTGCAGATTTACACACACTGCCTAGTGGAAGGTGTCCCCTCATGGCATGGGGGTGGAACCAGATGACCTCTAAAGTCCTTTTTAACCCAAACCATTCCATGATTTTATTCTATAATTCTGTGTTAATCTTTCAATCTGTTAGCTGATACTTTTAAAACTACTTGGAAAAAAAAATAATTACAAAGCACAAAATACCCAGTTAAGGACTGGTTTTATATGTTAGAATTGTCTGTTCTGGTGACACACCAGTGACTTAATGGATTTTCCATCATTTATACAGCATCACATTTGATTTGTGTTGTCCACAGATCACTGTGATATTTCCCCAAAGTGGCTGCATAAAAGCTTAGAAAGCATTCTGAAAGACTAAAAAGCTTTTTTAGTTTATAACCACTTCAGTGACTTGATACTGAGTCTACTTCTTGATAATACACCTCATTGATAATTCTACCTATTAAAAATTACAAAATAAGAGCCCTGACATTCCATTAATAAAGCAACATTTGCTCTACATCAGTGATCTTAGTTTTCATTTTTTTCCACAGCAGAATTATGGATGCTAAATCTTAAGGGATGAAGCTGTAAAATTCATTAACCAGGATTAATAAGCAGGAGCAAAAATAGCTCATGAGTCCTGGGACACAATACAACACACCTTACAAGTCTTACACTATAAACAACAACTTCTGAGTATCTTCCCACAATCTCTGAGGTCCCATTAGGAAGATATAAAATGAGGACTAGGAGTATTTAAAGCCATTAACTAACCATGTGGTCTCTTTTTTTCCCCTAGACAAAGGAATATGTAAAATGTAACCATCTGTGCAGCAAGGCACAGCGTTAATCCCAATCTTCAAAACACAATTTAAGGAAAGGTTAAATTATTTTTCAAGCTTGAAATGCTAAATGAATGTCTCCTGTCTTACTTCTACAGGGAATTTTGAAATGCTGAAGAAAATGCCCTCAAGTGTTTTCAACAGCTGCTAAATTGAACATACTAAATGTGTTTTTCCAACTTGAAAATTGAACTATATTCTTTTTCTTCTGCCCGACAGCAGTTCAAACCTACAACAAATTCAGAACAGGTTAGTCCTGCAGTGCTAAATAAAAATTATGTTTTCTGGGGTGCTGGCTGTAAGAACTTGCGAAAAAATTGAAATCATAGCATTTTAAGTTAAAACTGTATGTAGCTGTGCATAGTCCTAAATAAATAAAATTTAATGCAGAAAAAGAATTTGATAAAAAATAGTTTAATAAAAAAGTTTTAAAAAAAGTTTAACAAAAAATAGTTTATGGGACAAAGATAGAACTCTAAAATTAAGGACTGACAATTTTCTGGCAGCCTAACTTGACAGAACCATTATTAAACACTTGGAGTGTACCTTAATGCTGGCACTCCCCTTTCACCACATCTCACACTTTTATTATGTATTTTACAAAGAAGAAATAAAAGGACCACGAGTAACTCAGTCCTTCCAGAGGAGAAAGGACTGGTTCAACCTGAGGATGCTGTCATGCCCCCTGAAAGACCACACAGACTCGATGCACCCAAAACACTCCACAGCATGTTCAAATCATATTTCCAAAATGCTGATTTAATTTGAGATCATGTAACTACTGCTGAGAAGAGTCTAATAATGCAAGAGATGGGAAGATGAATACTCTGAAGACACATCATTAGCTTTAACTTGGCTACAGAAAAAGCCTTTCTTCCACACCTTTAAATATTTACATTTAAAATACTTTTAAATTCAGGGATATTAACTGCTTTTGTCAGAACATCCCACTAATTTTAATGAATATTAGGTATACCAAGAGTTGTATTTTTAAAACAATCCTCAATTGATTGGAACTGGAATGTTCAAGGCCCCCAGAAGAACCTGAACTAACTATTTTTCCAAAGCTATGTGAACTCCAGTAAAGTCCTTGCCATTAGAAAAAAAGGAGGAATGAATTGTTGAGCTGGAATGCAAAATTGCAAAGAAAACATGATTCACAAGAATGGCTCTTTGTACTAAATTCCCAACCAGACTAAGAAATCCAAGGTGAGACACTCCAGGGCAAGGGAGCAGGCTTTGCACAGGAAACCCAGCGCTTCCTCTGGGCTGCAGCAGCACCCGGAGAGAAACTGCAGCTTTTGGGTAACACAGCTCCAGGCCTGGGCCAACCCAGCCACCTTCCTGCACATACTTTAACTAATCACCTTCTAGGCTGAATTTTACTGAGACCTCTTCACCCAAAGGTAGCTCCTCATACCTGCCACATTACAGAAAATTATTTTTCAAGAAAAAAAAAAAAAGAATGAAAAAAGACTGCTTAATTGACACATCAGAGTTTAATTCTTGTGTCTCCCCTTTTGGTGCCAGTAGTTTTAAAAAAAGCCCATTTGCAAACCTTCCTTTCCATATACTACAGTCACACCCGGGGGGGGCACTTTGGCAGACAACCACAGCCCCTTTTACCCAGAGCTGCATTTCACCAAGAGGGCCACAATATAGCTTAAATGGCTATTTAACACAATAGCTAATAACTTAAAAATCGCTTAAATATATATTTGGTTAATTACAGTAATTGAAATAGCCTGTTGAGTAACTATTCAGCTATTAATAACACAAAATAACTGTATTATACATACAGATATATTCATTCTAATGGTGTCACTGCTGGGTTAAGGACAAAGGCAAAGAAACGTTTGTAACCAGACACAACCCTGTGCTTGTGAGCATTCCTCCAGTGCACATACATTTTTGAGAGCAATTTGCACATCATTACCAGCTGAAAAGTTCATTTAGTTTTGGCAACCTGTAGTTATTTAACAATCTGGCACCCCAGCAAGGCTGCCTCCTCTCTGCAAACAGGCTTTTGTACTTGAGATAAAGTCATCTAGCAGCTGATAACACTAAATGTTATTAACTGCAATGTTACATATGGCTCACACAAAAGAGCAGCTCTTAGAAGACAACACTTATTTGCCAACTGACACTACTATTTTTTAAAATAAATTTGTAAAGCTCTAACAGCACCTCATGTTCATGGCTTTCATTAATCTACAAAGAACGTGTTTTTATCTCATGCTAGAAAAGCAGAGATGACTGGGAGGGGGAACCACAATCAGCAAAATTAAAGCTGGGCGAAAGAAAAAAGCAGTTCTCATAAGAACTGATGTCATCAGAACTTAAGAAATTTTTTTTAGTCATTTTATATACATACCTGAGACAGTGAGCTACCTTGTATTTCGATAGCTTTGGCCTTAAACCTATTAAAAAGCACTTATATTCAGCAATCCATGATAATAATTTGAACTGCTAAAAGGCAGTTTAAAAGTCAGATTTAAAAGCAAAACCAAACCATTGTTAGGAGATAGAGATGTGTTTGCACACCATTAAATAAATGAAGGGCATCTCTCCAGTCCTAACTGCTTTTGTCACAAGGGATCAGCCAGCTCATGAAGGAGCTGAAGCCACAATGCCTCAAGAAAGGGAAATGTAGTCTTGCAGAAGTGCTGCCTACCTGGTGCTCAGAGAGGAGTCTGGAAAGGAGGAAAAAGCAGGGTGCTACTGTTCATATCCTGATGGCACTGTTTGTGTCCTACCTGGTGTCATGGTTTGACACTGGCCAAATGCAAGTCACCCACAGAAGTAATTTGCTCACCCTCTCCTGCTACAGTTGGGTACAGGAGAGGGAAAAAAAATTAACAAAGGGCTTGTGAGTTGAGAACTGGGAGAAAACACTCTAAGGGCAAAATAGGTTCAAATTTAAAGGTATAAGGTAAATCTATTAACAGAATCAGAGGGGGATAATAAGAAGTAAAATAAGCCTTTAAAACACCTTTTTTTCCCCGGCCCCTTTTCCACTGATAGCACAGGGGGACAGGGCATGGAGGTTTTGGTCAGTTCGTCACCCGAGACCTTCCATTCACTTAGGGAGAGGAGTCTTTCTTCTGCTATGCCCTTGATGCCAAGATGATTCTTGCCTTTTCTTTTATATACCTTT
>VWYI01008863.1:0-82121 GCA_013399455.1 Anthoscopus minutus
CAGATAACTGTCTCAAAAAACCAGGACAACATGCTTGACAATGTTTTCTGGCCAGAGAAAGCAGCAATTAATTGGTTTACACTGGACAGAAACTTACCCATTGTTAGAAAGAACCATACATGAAAATAGTTGTGAGAAAGAGCCTGGACTCAATGAAAGACTGTAGCTTAAGTCACCTAAACAAAATCTCTTGTTTCCTTTTGCTTTGGTCAGGAGGTATCTTTGGATTATTACAATGAAATATCTTGCCAAGATCCCCTGGTTTCCATGCCTCAGAGCTGTGGGTCAGCAAGCAGCTTAAATGCACCGGCATTGCTCCCTGCCCAGGTCAGCCAGCCTGCTCTCACACAGGGTATGCTGTCAGGATGCATTATTCCCTGCATAGGGCTCCAAGGGCTCTGTGTTTCCAAATGGTTCAGCAATGGAGGGACAGGCAAACCTCACCTGGGGACCTGGCCATGGCTCTCAGTTATGGTGCAGGGATACCCTTGTAAGCACAGCCTTGACTCCCTACTCTTGCTCCGCAGAACACCTTCAGCTGTTTTGACAGTCCAGAGGAACAAAAGCATTGCTTCAATAACCAAGAGCATTGCTACTGAAAGCCCAGTTTTATTAAGAACCTTTGAAATTCCCAGGCTAAAATCAGATGTGCTTTTCTAAAGGTGCTTCTGCCGAAAGGTCAATTTTGTATTAGCTACCATCCAGGAAATTATGTCATCAATATACAGCTAGTAATTTGTTTCTAGAAGGGTTAAAGCAGAGAAAACTCTGAGTCATTGAAAAGGAATAATTCCTTTATTTGAAGCACACATGAAACAGGAGTCCGGATGGCAAAAGAACAAAGCCTCATTCTTTCATGTGCATTTGCTGAACGCCTTGGTGTCTTAGATAAAGGACAAGTATCTAGTAGTGGATTAACATTATGAAAAAGTCAGGATTAAAAAAAATTAAATAATTCTCAGTGAGGCTGTGTAATTGAAACTCCATAGCAGTTCAAAAGCTTAGGTCAGTAAGCTCCTGGCCACCAGCTAATTCATGTATTCTATGACAAGAAGGCAGAATGCTAATTAACAGAACAGCATATGCAGGGGGAGAATGAGAGGGCTGCATGGATATTCAGTGACAACCATCTGAACTTCAGAGGCAGTACAGAGGGCTATTAATGCACTCCCTTGTCCTGTCTGAGAGTGCTGACCCCACTTCTAATCCTGCCCCTCCAGGGTACTTAATTTCCAGCATTGCTCAACCCAGTCAGGCCTGTTTAACAGTTTCTTTTCTGAGTTAGTCTCTTTGAAGAGGCCCTATTTTCTGTTCAGTGACATGAAAGAGATACTGATGTTGATTATCAAAGGCGCATATGCTCCAAACCACCAAGCATCTAATGCCCAGGGGAGGTAATATTATCTCTGCCTTCAACATTTACATCCTCCCGCCAAGAAAGATGTGGTAGTTAACTAGCACATCTTTTTTCCTTCCTACTAATTTTACATGAGCTATTATTCAGAGGGGAAAATTAACTAATTCTTCAGCTTGTAGGTCATGCTGGGGCAGAACGCTCATCTAGATTAAAAGGACTGGTGCACAGTCAGCTGTGCTGTTCCTTGGAGCCAGGCAGGTTTATGTATGGTCTTTTTGCTACATTGCACCCATGAAGTTTCACTGCAAGTCTGTCCGGTGACTGCAAGCCTTAGCCCAATTCACAGCTGGAGGGCTGGCTTCCCCCACCAGCTCCTGCTTCTGGGAGAAGTCTGCTCCACCTCCCAGCTGCCAGGGTAAAGATCAATCAACATCTGCCTGCTCACTGCAAAAGGGAAAAAAAATCTCCTGAAGAAGGAGCTCTTGGGCATTTGCCTTCTGATGAAGAGGTAAGGCCTCTCTACCAAGCAGTCATAATTGCCTGATCTTTTAACCTAGAAATCCTTGAAATTCCACTGTGGGCAGGTGGAGCTCAGAGGCAACAAAAGGGAATTGCTACCTTAAGTAAAACTACTGCTTAGGGTTTCTTTCCATAATGTTTCTCTACTTACCAGCTGAGGTGCTTTGTCAGATGCAGGGCAGCAGAGAGAACTTTGGGTCAGCATAATTGCATAAAGCGCTGACAAGTGACAACATTGCTGAAACTCATCTCCTGAAGCTAAAGTGATCATGCATGTGCAGCAGCAGGTCCTCTCTGAAGCAGTGATTCGAGCCTTGTCCCATCATGGCCCCCACTGCACAGCAGCTATACTAGGCATGCATGCATATATCATTTTCTATGGATTCTGGGGTCTGGACTTCATGACTCAAGACATCTCCTTCAGATTTGTGTCAAGTAAGATTACACAAAACCAGAGAGTTTTTTCTTGAGATGGGTATTGAATCCTTACCTCTTACCTTGTGTTTCTCTGCGTAATTTCCCCCCCTATCACTCTTAAGGTACGTTCTGACTTCCTAGATGACAAAAACAAGCAATCCCAGAATGCTGAAGGAAGCTGTTTAGCTTTTTAGCTGTTTAGCTGAAGTTTAGCTGGAACAGCATTTCTTCATCTTTTGCCCGTTTTAAGATCTAAGAAAGTATATTCCATTTGCTGAATTTTTTTATTTAAAAGATGCACACGAGTCCATGCTAAGGGATTTCAAGTTACACATTATCAGTGTGCACTGATAATGAAAACAATGTCGATATGGTCACTAAATTTTTATGTGTCATAACATGTTGAATTAAGGGGCTTTGAGCTGACAAAAACGGGTCATATAAGCATCTAGACAGATTTATGGCAATTTAAGTAGATCAGGTATTCTCTTTTGAGATGAATACTAAGTCTGGTGAAGGGTATCTAATCTCTTTTCAGTGAAATATAACCATGTGAGTTTTTATAAAATTTACAAATATATCAGGACACTGACTAAACACTTAGAAACATAGTGTTTGAACAGTGTCTGAAAGCAGAATGAACATGAGCTCCTCCACTGTCGTGGAGCAGGATGCATCCATTGCGTGCAGCTGTCATCTGTTTGTCTGTTGGGCTTTTTCTTTTATAAAGATGTAAATGCATATGCAATATCTCATGTAATTATTGCAGTGGTGCACAAGTGAAGGACTTCTGGCAACAGGAGTATCTGATCTGCACGTGTTCTTGCTGTAGGGCCAAGCCTGGGGAAGTTTTCTGCTACTTGTGGACCTGCCCTTCCTACATGAAAACCTTAGATATTCATTCATTCTCTGTAAGAGCTGACCCCAAGTAATTTTTTTAGGTTTCTCACAAAAATTATTTTGACTGAAAGAACAATACTTAGGTCAAGACTTTCCAGCCTTTGCTATGTTTCTGCTTTTGTCCTTTATCTGGCACGCACAACACAGATAAAAGCCTCCTTTGGCACTCTTATGTGGTTTTCAGCTCCATATTGCTACCAGCTAATGAGTAATCCCTTCACTACTGAATTGCTAATGAGTTTCTGCTAGGAAACACAGAAATAACATGTAGGAGCAAATGTTCATGATGTGACTCCAAAAAAGTGCTTGGATTTGGTCTTCCAGAAGAGGATTCGGCAGTGTTTTCCTCAGTCTTAATTAGTCCCAGAATGAGAAAGCACCGGGCTGTGTTCAGACAGTTCCATTCTGATCAAGACTGACTTTATTCAATAGTGTGTCTGCACATAGTAATACATTTTGTGATGATTTGGCTTATTCTGCCAACACTTAGCTCTGGAACAAAGGACAATGGCAGTGGTGTATGAAAATGTGTGGAAAAGGCCTTTACTGATGAAATCTACCCTGGACAGATCAAAAATCCAGAATACTTCGCACAGGAGATTAAAAAAAAAAAGTATGATTGCAGTTTTATCTTGATTTGGAAACCAAGTGTTCTGGCTCATCACCAGCATCAGACTTCTGCTCTTTTATATTTCAGCCTCTGGAAAGTCCAGCCTTGGACTGAGGCCACTGGGTAATAATTGGAGGCTGCCATTGATCCAGAAAACAGGAGGAGCTGACACAATGGCAGGGCTAGAGCTAACCAGACTAAATGAATCTCTGTCCCTCAATTGTGACTTGGAGGGAGCCATGGAAAGAGCTAGCAGATAGTCCAGTCTCATGCTGAAAGCAGGGCAGGCTGAGCTGAATATCAAATGTTGGCTTTAAACTGGATTATGTGTTTTCCCAAAAATCCCATTTTCACTGAGAGCATTGGTTTTTGTTGTAGAATGTTACATTTCAAACATTCCTTGTTCCAAGGTGAGTAACGTTACCTCATTTAGATTTCATATGTTACAAGTAATAGCTATATGTTGCCTGATCCACCTTATTCTTTCTGTGTATATAAACTCTAAATAGTTTATGTAGCAAAAACAAAAAGAAAATGAAATGCTTTAGCAATTTATCTTGCTTTGGTTATTTTAGACTAGCTGTGAAGTAAGCTGTTAATATAGCTCTTACATTGGTAATGGCAGAGCTATAATCAAGAAGACTACATTTGCAGCAGGATTGCCAACAACATGTGTTTGCTCTTATCATTTGACAGAAAATTAAGAATTTTTACAATAGGCAAGCTGTGCAGTTCTGATTAGCTATATCTAGCTATCTTGAATAATCTCCTGCATTAAGCCTATTTAGAAAATGGAGACTTTTAAGAGGAGGTTGCTGGTTTCCCAGCCTGTGGCTTCACAGGAATGGAACTCAGTAACACACCAGCATTTCCATTTCAGTGACACTGGTACCATTTTGTTGGGATTTTCTTGTGTCTTATGGGGGAGTTTTTCTGAAAATCTTTAATTTTGCTTTTCCTTCACCTGGAACACTCAGCTCCTGACCTCAAAACCACTGGAATTCATCAATCTTTGACCACATCCTCCAGGTATAATTTGATCTATGTCAGCCTGCTGTGAGCAGGCTACATGATAACTACATGAATACTGTGCAGACCAAACTTATTTAAAGACTGTTAGTAAATCTAGTATGTGTTGTGAAATCTTGCTGTTGATCTGCTCAGTATTATTAAAACTGTTAGTAAAATTAGTATTTCTAAAATCCTGTGATACATACCACAGTTAGACTAACATGGTCAACATATGTCCACTTTTTAATAACTTGTCATAAGTGCTCTGGGCTTGGCTGTGATAGTTAATTTTATTCTTAGCAGTTGGTACAATGCTGTGTTTTGAATTTAGTCTGAGAATAATGTTGATAACACACTATGTTTTAGATGTTGCTAAGTAGTGCTTACCCTAAATCAAGGACTTTCTAGTGTCTTGTGCTCTGCCAGTGAGCAGGAACATGGGAGTTTGGGGGGTAGCATTGCCAAAACAGCTGACCTGAACTAGCCAAAACGATATTCTATACCAGAGAATATCATGCTCACTCTATGAACTGGAGGGATTTAGCAGGAAGCCAACAATCACTGCTTGGGGATGGACTGGGTATTGATCAGTGGACAGTGAGTAACTGCATCGTGCATCACTTGTCTTTCTTGGGTTTTATCCTCTCCATCTCTTTTTCATTACAGTTGTAATTATTATTGTTATTGCTATTATCATTAGTATTAGTATATTCTGTTTTGTTTGAATCATTAACGTTTTCTTATCTTGACCCATGAGTTTTACTTTTTTCTGATCCTACTCCCCGCTGGGAAGTGGGTGTGTCTGAGCCAGCAACTTCATGGCAGCTTAGTTGATAGCTGGGGTTAAACCACCACAAAGCAGTATATATAGGTTTTTCCACTGATGCAATTTCCACTACCAAATCGAGCCTGTTGGCTGATGTAGGCCCATTTTTGATCACTTAAGTGTCTATGAATCAGCTGATTAATTATTACCACTGCCAACACTACCCATTTTGCCAGTGGGCTAGGTAGCTGTGTAGCTGTGAGCACTTAGAGAGGACATTCAGGTAGAGTATGATCTTCCTAGAATGAACTCATGTTTTGTGGAAGCTCTGTGTCAATTTTTTTCCTTCTCCATTCCCATTTCATGTAATTCTTAAGCTCAAAGGACATCCAAACTATAGACTCTATTCATCTTTTTCATTATAGCCTTGCCAGTGACCAGCACCCTGGAAAGTTTCTTGTGTAGTTGTGGGGATGTAATGGTGTTTAAAGAAGTTACAGTATTTTATCCTGATGGTGTTGGTTCTCTGTGTTGTGAAATTTTTCTGTTGATCTGCTCAGTATTATTAAACAATGCTCAATTCTTTTAAGCTCTGGATGAGACAGTAAATGGATTTTTTTTCTCAGTATCTTGAATTGCTATAAGAAGTGCTGAGGGCAAGTCCAGTCTCATTCACTGTATTCTCATGTGCTAAGTTCACAACTGAACACAGCTAAGTTCACAGCTGTGCTACTCAATAGCTGTTACCTTAAAATAAGGTAGGCAGTTTCCTCCACATTCCCTCCCGAGGCCAGAATTTTCCCCATATTGTTCTTATGATAGTAATAATCCATCAAAATTAATTTCAATTACAGTACTGCTTTTTTGCTGCTCTCTTTTTCACACCAAGCCTTCCTGCAGAATTCTGTCAGTCTCTTTAATAGGATTTATTCCCCCAAATATACTTAAGAAGGTGGGTGTAATGTTCCATGTTAAAAATCATTATTTTTCTGAGGCCATTTCCCCTGTCCTTATATTGCTAGAGAGAGAGATACACAAATCATTATATAATTTATTGAACATTGGAACTGATCTGGATAGTCCTTCTCCTTCCATTACTCTGCTCATCTGAGCTCAGCAACCATAAGAGAAATGCTGGTGGTCTTGACCATGAACTGCTATGTTTTTCCAGTTGACAGCTCTTGAGTGGAGGCACAGTTGGCCGAACACCTCTTTTTCTGGGCAGAGCTTTTACATGCAAAGCAACAAATGCAACCTGTGGTCAAAGAGTAATGTAACCATTCTTAGTTATTTCATCCTTACACAAACATCTTTCAACACGGCTGTTCTGTACAAGATGACACTCGGATGGTTTCAAACAGATCTGTTATTGTCATTCTGATTATGGCACAGCCGAGGGCTTTGATCAGCACAGTAGGCAAAAAGGCTGCTGGCAGAATGAAGAGTCATTTTTTGAAAAAATGCTCCAAAAATAAAAGGCTGTAAATCCAAATTTAATCTCCTAAGCCCTGAGCTCCCCTCAGTAATTCCCAGTTATGACCACACATCTTGAAGAAATGAACATGATGCAGTGTGACCCGAAGCAGGGAGAGGAAGGCAATGAGTTTCTGCTAAACCCTGCACATATTAAACATCTTCCAGTGTTCCAATGTTTGTTAAACCACCATGAAACTCCTAGGGAAGAAAGGGATGTCATTCATGTAATTCTGCCCATAACCTAAACCAGCATCTGGCCCTGGAAATGAAAACATTTGCCCACTGTGAGCTGCAGAGTGGCTTTTCCTGCTGGGTCTTGAATTGAGACTACAGCAAAGCCATGCTGCTGTGGGAGCAGAGCTGAGGAGTTTCTCCTACATGTTGCCTGCTGTTTGTCCAGGGTAGGCAGGATCAAGCACTAGCCCCTGTATAAGAAAGACAGTGGAGCTTCTCTTATGGTAGGTCTGCCCAATTGTGCAAGGCAGAAGAGCATCTTCTGTAGAATCAGCTTTCCACTATTTGTCAGGCCTTTTCTCTTGGTTTAATTCTGCCTGTGGCCACATCTCACTTGCCATTTGAAAGAAAAAGCCATGCAGTCCTTCTCCTGGGACAGATACTACTCCTGCAATGCCCCACAGTCTGTTTGCTGCTGCAGAAAGCCTTCCCTGACTCAGTGACTTCGCAGCAGCCAGGGCTTTGTGGGTGACCACTCACATACCAACCACTCTCTGCAGCTGCCTCAGGAATTGTCTGCTTGCTTGAGGCTGTAACAAGTGTCAGGTTAAAGTAGCCTCTGCTCAGTCCCCAAATTCACATAGAAGAAATAATGAGAAGCAGCCTGGCCTGTGGAATGTGCCCATGGCATGTGCTTGCATTTGCTAGCATGACAACAGTCCTGAAGAGACTTTGAAACACTTTTGGGGGCTGTGAGGGAGGAGGCATTCATACCTGTGCTCCTCCTGCACTTTTTTAGTCAAGAAAAAATTCACCATAGAGAACGTAACAGCAGGAGAAAGCACTGGTCCTTTGAAGCATTTTTGCAAATGTGATTCTTAGTAAGGTCTCTGACTTGTGATGCCCCATTGCATAAATTTGGCTTAGCTGATGGCACAAGGAGCACCTCTTGTGAGCAGGCAAGCAGCCCAATGTTGTGTCTTGAAAAGCTTCACAGGTGCCTTCACACTTCTCCTCTCCCCTCCTCCATCTGCCTGAAGGGATTAGGAACAGGCAGGCAGGGAGGGAGGGAGGGAGGTGGAAATGACCACGGAGAAGAGAGGAAGCACAGCTGAAGAAGGCAGAGCTGGAAACCTGGCATGAGAAAGGGGAATTTCATATTATTGAAATAGGCAGAAATAGGAGGGTCAGAGTGTTTTGAGAGAGGAAGGAGGTAGAAATAAGAAGTGATCCTTCCTAGTCTGCAGGTTCCCCAGGCCAGGAACCTTACCTGCCTCTGTGATTGCATGCTGTCCCTCTCAGGTATTCTGAGTGCTGTGTCACGCAGACTTCTGAGCACAGTGGTGGGAACCAAGCAGCTGGAGAGTGCAGCAGTATTTGGTAGCTTCTCTTTGATAGAGACAGGATGAGATGCAGATGCTATGCAAAGTCCTTTGCATTGCCTGACCTGTTAAGAGATTTCTCTTAGCTGTTGCCTACAGCTAAGGTATGGAAAGACAGTATGAGTGTGTCCTTTGGAAAGACAGCTTAATAATTATAGAGGAAACAAAAATATGTATCATAAAATGAGATAATGAGTATGTCACAGAACACTTTAAAAATCCTGTGCTGAGGGGTTGTTTTTCTGAGGAGGGTTCATGACCTTTACCGATCATAGTCTTTGTCCTCAGCCTTCTTCCCAAATTTATATATATACTCCTGCTCTGTATTCAGCAAGATGAATAGATGAATGAATGACTGAATGAATGAATGAATGAATGAAATAAACATCTAATATGTGGCATGTAATACTAACCTAAAACTTTCATAAATAGATTCCAGTCTATAACTGTCCAATTAAGAAACTGCAGCAGCTTTACAAATCAAGTGATCTAGACTTGGGCATGCCAAGTCATCAAAGGTATAGCCAAGCCATAGTGAAACAACCCAAAAAATCAGACATCAGCCAACAAGGCTGCCTAAATATGTAAAGTATGAAAAAAAAAATTACATAATAGGTGTGCAAGATCACTGTGGCCACCAGGAAAAGGTGCCAAAATACTTTTGCTAGCTTTGGTTCTCTTGGCTTAGATCTACATGTGGATGCTGAGCTGAGACCGAATGAGGCATCAAGCATGAGCCTGGCCTGCTTCCTCATTGGCTCATCCTTGACAGATTGTGTGAGCTGGGTTCACCATGGAGAGTGGCTTGCCCATAGGGAAAAAGAGAAAAACCTGAACTTATCTCCCCTCAGTGCCCTTGGAATGAGGCCACCTTTCAAGATTTCATCAAGATCACTTCCAGTGATGTTATAACACTAATTTCTGTTTCTGATTTTTCAGCTGCAATCTGATTCCTGAGAGATAATGCTCCTGAAAGCAGCCAGATCTGCTTTCATTTGTGGTTCTTTCTCCCCTGCACAAAATGTCATAGGTTTAGAGAGATGTGGAATGTATGCTGAATGTTTCCAAAGGCCAAACGTACTCCAAATATCACATTGAAGCAAAGGTGTTTCATTAGGGTTTTTAATTCCTTTAATGAGATTCTTCATCAAGGTCCATAGATGGCAGTGGGTTGGTTTTCTTTGAGATATTTTGCTCAAATACTTACGCAGCAGGGCACATGTTTTTCTCTATGCAAACATAGGTCCTCTGCAGGGCCAACTCACACTGAAAGGGGTAACTAGATGGCATTCTCCAATGATTTGGGGAAGTACTCAGGGTATTTGATTACTATATACAAAACTACTGACCAGGTGCTTAGCCACAAACACCAAGTAAAGAAATTCCCTATATATCAACAGTAAAACTGAAAGGCAACAGTACATGTTTTGTTTTATTATTTTGATATTTTCCTGTCTCTGGAGTCTTGAGATCAGCTTTGTGCTCCTTATACTTACAAAGGCTTTTGGCAAGACAGACAAGTCACTTAAAAGTAGATAAGAGTAAAAAAATATCTGAATCATCAGTGAAAAGCTCTACAGTGTCTTTCCATTGCCACCAGTGGCTTTTTGGACCAAGGCTTTCCTGAATTAGAATATAGTCAGAGACAAAATGTTTGGCTCAAAATATACATACTAAAAAAAAAAGTATTCATTCAGATTTGATGCTGATATGCAAAACAAATGCTAAAATTATTTGGATTACTTATGTGATAATTGTTTTCCTTCAGGGCAAAACAGTAATTTGAAGAAACCAGAACCATGACTGATCTTTTGGTTTTTAATTACCTTTATAGATGCACAATTGCATATTTGGCTCTGGCAATTGAAATTATTCTATTTGCTTTTCTTTGTGCATGTTGTCTGTAATTACTGCATCTGAGCACAGAAGATGCTCTGTTATTGTTTTGTGAGACCAAAAGGATGAGGGAGCCTGCGGTTTAGTTGCTGGATAATTTCAAAGGCATTTTGAATACAACAAAATTCCTAAGGAATTGCCTGCTTTGTTGAGTTACTTTTATACTTTTATTGTATTTCTTCTCTCTCTTTTCGTTTTTTTTTTTGTTCTTAAGGGTGTGGAGTGGGAGGAGAGATGACAAGACCATATGGGCTTATTTACTACTCACAGAGGAGTTCAAGCATTTCTATGCCTGCTCTAAGTATTGTGGAATGCTGCTAACAATTGTAAATAATTTTATGCTTATTTTGCAATGTGCTTGAACTGCACAACAGAAACCCTTGGTTGTTCTGCTATTGTCATGAATGGATGGAAACTGAGATCTTAAACAAAAATGTGACACTGAAGTGTACTTGCCCTTTCTTAAATCTGCAGATAGGTTCATTGGTGCCCTCCTCTGATTTCTGGAAAACACAGGACTGGATGAGAAGGACTAGTCAAAGCATGAGTATTATGACTAAGAACAGACAATTCAGCATGATTGTACCATATTTTTATTTCCCATGTGCAAAGGATGGAAAACTTTGTTCTATGATCTGTCTCTGCACAAAATACTCATAGTATATAGTAAAATTGTCCGCTGGCATACTTGCTCACATATTTTGGTTTTTATTTGTTTAATTGGAAAGGTTCCTTTACAGTATTCTGGCATAGTAAAACACCTCCAACACAGACATAATTTTCAAGGACTCCTATCTGATGTCTAGACTTCTACCATACACACACATACACACACATTCTTGTATGTAAGAGAAGTGCTATGGGCTAAAACCTTGCCTATTTGGCAGAAGAGGACTCTTTTCCATGAAATGGAGGGTTACATGTGTTCCTTTCAGACAGTGGAATGAACTCCCCCAGGAACAGAGATCCTGCATAGACCTAGCACTGTCTGCCTGCCTGCTGCAAGTGCACAGTGACTTCCTCAGCCTTGTCTTCTGTAGTATAGATATATATCAACATACATAACCACAATTTAAAGTAACCCCTAAAAAATAATACAACCCAACAAACTTCACTGTTCATATCTGTCTTCCCTGAGGAATAATGAACAAATAGATGATATGGGCCAAATCTTAGGCACATGAGAAGCTTTCAGAAACTGCTCAAAAACTATGGTAAAGTGCAGTATCAGAACATGAACACAACAGGAGGAAATATTCCCTGATGCTTCTTGCTGACAGTAAGCTAAATCTTTGGTCAGGACTGAGACTTTTCTTTGCTGGAATCTCCCTCTTACATGCTAATAATTTTGGTTACATACTTAATTTTCTAATACATACCTCTCCCTTGCCTTCATGATGGCCAATTGGGATATAAATGAGGGCAAGGCCACACCTCAAGTTTTCTCCTGTGAACTATGAGGATCTGGTCCCAGAACTCAGTTAAACTGAGTCAGACATGAGCCTCATTAACCTTGCTATTAATCATGAGCAATTTCATGGGATCAGTTGTGGTTGTTGATTCTTCAAGAAATTTGTTTCTACAGAAGAATTTTCAGTTTCTCTTACCTTTTCACCTGGACGTTGCTGTGTACTTTGAGGGGCACCTGAAGGAAGCAAGGAAAGATATACAACCTAGAGCTATCATACTTCCATTTTTACCCTGCACTTTGTCTCCCCTGATATTTTGTCAATTTAGAGGATTTTCAGGAGCATTTAAAATTGTGAGGAGACATTTGAGAACCCTGAGACAACAAAGAGAAAGAAGAGATAAAGGGAAGTGTGGTGCAGCCACAGACTGCATTTATTTCTCCCTGAAGGCACCTCTTTGGTGTGGTGGCAGGTGGAGCACCCCAGGCAGATGGAGTTGGGTGGAGATGCTCTAGAAGATACACCAGGGGATGAGTGAGGCTAGGATGCCAGCATTCTCCACAGCCAGAGACAGGGGAAAAATCTCAAGGGAAAGATGGGAATTTTCCCTGTGTTGTACCTCAGTAGTATCTGGCTCTGTGTTATCAGTGAAGCTTCAAATAGCTTATCTTTTGCCTGCATACATATGTGTTTTTTTCTCCTTGCCAGCCCAACATTTCTTCATTTCAACGTGTGAATAATAATCCCCTGAGTAGATATGGGTAATATAAAAACATACTAAAATCTCCAAATATTCGGGGAAGGATCTTATCTTTTGTTACATGGAAAGATGTCTGCAGTCTGGCTTCAATAAAGGAATAACTTAAAAGGCAGAAAAATAAGCAGCAGAACATCAGCTCTCACTTCAGTGTGTAAACTTTGGAAAGGCCACCTGTCAGATCCCTGGTGGAAAGCCGCATTTTGTTTGGCATCTGGCTGATTGCCATGATGAAATGTTGAAGTGTTTGGAAACCTGTGGAACTTTCTTCAAAAGGCACACTTCCCCTCCCCCTTTCTCTAAATAATTAAATCTTAAATGTTCTGGCTTGCAGTTAAGAAAAGATAAAACACAACGGCAGGATTCTTTCAAACACACTAACTAATAATGTGGGGGCCTTTCGTGTTATTTATTTTAGCTTTCCCCACATGAATTACGAAAGAAATTGCCTCAGTGTCACCTTAACTTTTCATCCCAGGCAGTCACTGATTCTGATCTTGCTAACAGTGAAGTAAATCTGAAGTAACTCTGCTGAAATGTGACCTACTTGCAGAGGGCTGCCTATTTATTCCAGTGCAAAATTGGCGTGCAAGCACAACTGTGATCTTGTCTTATCCTGTCATGAAGTGTATCAGTCACTAGAAGCTGCTCCAGATTTGGGAGACTCACAAACCAATCCTGATTTAACCATTGTGACTGAAAACAGAATGAGACCCACAAATGTCATCTGGGTGACTTCTTGTCTTGTGAAAAGATAAAAATTTCTCGTGAAGTCTGATGGCCAGCATATTTTGCTCTGATCACTCATTTTGACTGTTCTCCCCAGCAATACATTTTGTTTCAGGGTCCTGCTGGAAGCAAGTAGTTTCATGATTCCAGCACTTCTAGGAATGCAAGGCTCCAGATTAACACCATCTGTTGTTTGAAGATAAAAGTAAAGACACTGTTGTTAGTGGCTAGTTCTTTCTGTAATTGCTGTTCTTTTAAGTAGCAGACATTACGAAGTTGCTCTTTCCCCAGCAGATGTATATGCAACTGCTGACAAGAGGATATGTGCTCTTGAGAAGTTGAACCCAAATTTTCTTACAGTTACATGAGCTATTTAATAAAAAATAAAAAAAATTGGTTTATTCCCTGAAGTTTCTTGCTGGCTTTAGTGCTCACAGGCACCAGAGAATGGAGGGCCTATAGTCACCCTTGGCCTTGATGCACTGACTGGGCTGCCAACATTCAGCCTTCTCCACAGTGTCCCACTAACATATCTTAAAGCAAAGAATGAGAAGTCAGTCTGCAGAGTTTCTGCCAGAATGGTAGTGCCTACAGATTAAACCATGTGCTGATGAAATACTCCCCACTGTTTTCCAGCATGTGTTATGCACACCATATAAGAGGGCAAGTGCTGATCCTTCTGGGGATCTAACTCTTTGTCTTGCATATGGGAGTTGGAAGAGTGCAGGGACGAGTCAGCATGGTGATCTTGTTTTGCATGCTGGTTAGCAGACCTAAAGAGGGAAATGAATTTGCCACAGGTAAAGGAGCACAGCCAGAACCAGGAACAAGACTTTAACTGTCCAGTTCTCTCTGCTCAGGTCTGGCAGCATTCTGGCCTAACCTCAAAAACAGCCTGTCAAAGGCTACAGCTGGGAATTAGCACAGGACAAGGACCAAAAGGCATTTTGGGTGCAAGCACACTGTTTAGGCAATAAGGCAGTTGAGCTTACCCTATGGCTGTGTTGTGCTCGTTGGCCTCAGGACAAAGAGCAGCTGAGCAGAGACAGCTCACTTCATTCACCACCACCTCTGATCTACCCTTGGGAGAAGCCCAGCACCTGGTGACTTGATACCTGTTACAAGGTAATTTTTGAGATGATGTATTTCCTACTGGTTCCCATGAGGTACAATCAGGCTGGCTGCCATTATGCCTTGACTCTGGAACAATGTAATTTAATAACAATACCAGTATTAATTGAGATGCAGGCAGTTGAAGCTGCAGGTAACCAGATAGCAGTCACCAAATTCAGCTTGCAGGAAATGGTGTTGTCTTTACTGACACAACTTTATCCAGGGATTTTGGGGTCCATAACAAACCCTGTCTCACATATTTTAATGAAAATCTGGGAGTTTTATATTTAAATATCCAAGTCTTGACTATGTTTCCTGTGCTTTTAGTGAGTACAGTATTTAAAAGAGGAGTTTCATGCAAATAAGGAGTGAGAAAGTCATCTAGGACAGGACTTACCCATAATATTTCAAAACTTGTGACAGTGTCATTATTTTAAATAAAACAGCATATTTATTGGGTTCAATATTTAAAAGATTTTAAATCTTTTTCATGACAAAACTAAATTAGAAGAAAGAAAATGTATACCTCTATTAATCACAAGCATACTTTTTGATGTATTACAAAATACCAAAAACCACTGGGATTCAGAAAACACGGAAAAAGGTTTCACTTTAGTAGAATTTCTTGCCACATCTTGGAATCCTGACTTAGTCAAACACAGTGAGAGGCTTATGAGAAGCTTTTTAAAGTTAGGCCTGCAAAGGTTCATCTAAAATTTCCAAAAATAAGTGCACAAATGGCTCCTAAGTGGAACCAAAGGCCAAGTAGTTGCTGGTCACATTACCTCATGTTGCCTCAAGGCAATCACAAGCACAAACAGGCTGGGAGAAGAATGGATTGAGACCAAACCTGAGAAGAAGGACTTCACAGAATCCTTAGGATTGGAAGGGACCTCTAGAGATTATCTGGTCCAAACCTTCTGCCAAGGCAGTGTCACCCAGAGCTTGTTACACAGGCTGGGTTTTGTCTCCAGACAGGGAGACTCCATGAGCAGCCTGTTCCAGTGCTCTTGCCACCCTCAGCAAAAGTTCTTGTGTTGAGCTGAAACTTCGTTTCTAGTTTCTGGCCACTGCTCCTTGTCCTGTCACCGGGCACCACTGAAGAGTCTGGCACCATAATGTTGGCACTGCCTTTGAGATATTTATACATCTTTCTTGTACTGAGGAGCCCAAAATTGGACACAGCACTCAGATGTGGTCTCACCAGTGCTGAGTAGATGGGCAGGATCACCTCCCTCACCCTTCTGGCCCCACTCTTCCCAATGCACCCCAGGATACTACTGGCCCTCTGCCAGCTCATGGTCAGCTGGTCATCCACCAAGGCCTCTTCTCCTATAGGTCAAGCAGCGTGGCCAGCAGGGTGAGGAGGGGATTCTGCCCCTCTGCTCTGCTCTGGCGAGACCCCACCTGGAGTGCTGTGTCTTGGTCTGGGACCCCTAAGGAAAGAAGAACATAGAGTGGTTTCAGAGGAAGATCACAACAATGACCAAAGTGCCGAAATACCTCTCCTGTGAAGACAGGCTGAGAGATCTTAAATATTCCGGCTTGCCGTTAAGAAAAGATAAAACCTTTCAACCTGAAGAAGGCTCAAAGGAAACCTAAAAGCAGTCTTCCAGTATCTAAAGGGAGCTTAAAAGAAAGCCAGAGAGGGACAATGTGCTGCTCCCCTTTGAAGCTCCCTGTGTTGCCCTCAGACTTTCAAAGATAAAGAGGCATCCCAATCTGCCATAGCTAGCCGTCAGGGGACCTATACTGCAACCACGTTGGGTGAAAAGCTAACAGCTTAAAGGACTTCTTCCTAGCTTAAGATCTGAGGACAAGCCCTTTGGCATAGCCCCTGAAGCTTGCCCCTTGGTGAAAAGAACGACTAAAACCCCTTAGAAGCTGTGTAAGGGTGCTTTCATGCAAAGATTTTTTTCTCCTGAGTCTCTTCCTGTGAGAACAAACTACAATAGGGATAGTTCAGACCACCGTAAATGTTGATACAATTGTAGGAAAACAAGAATCCAGTTTGCCCTTTCCTGTCAAAGAGTAATTTCTTCACTCTGAAAGTGATGACTGAGATCTGATCCAAAGAAATCCTGAATGCTCAGCAATTCATGCTAAGGAGCAAAACAAAACCCCAAATCCCCTTTTTATTCTGCCATAGCGTTTTGGTAACTTTTCAACATGCTGTCATCTGGTGACAACAAAGACCTCATATCTCCTTTCAAAAGCCTTCCTTTTGTAATTAGAGTGCATGTAAAAACAATTGCAAATTAAAATGCAGAATAATATCTGTGTTAGCTATTTCTAAAAATAATGAATGGCACAAAGAAATATCAAGACAACAGCTTTGCAAAAGCTGCTTGTCATTTGTAGATGTCTTTGGTTAGTCTACAAACTTGCACACATTTTTCTGACCTTTATGAGGTTATGCTTTGCTCAGATTCCTGGTCATGTGCTTAAAGTTAATAGGTTGACTTTGTTTTCAAAGCAAGCATGGGGTTTATAACCCCAGGACATGTTTTCATCCCCATGGTTCAGGGGTGTATACATGTCAGGATGTACTACTCAAAGATAATACTTTAGAATCATACATGGGCCTGATCGACTTTTGTGTTTGACAGAATGTGCACATCCCAGCTGAGAGAGGATAATGTAAATAATGTAACTGCAATATCTGGGAATTTCCTTGAGGGTTGTATAATACTGAGTCCTCTTGAGTGATAAGATCTCCACATCATTTAATAAGCATGTAAAATGTAAGCATCTAATTCCTATTTGGATCTGGAGGAACTTGATCCTTATAGAGATTTTTGGTCACTCTGCAAAGATTGCTCCAGTCTCAATGGTGTCCTGAAGGATAAGAGAGAAAATTCCTTCAAGTAAAACCTGTTTCAGTCATGTGTACCCCTCGCCTTGTTTCTCACTACTGTGAGAAACCAGGAAATTGTAATATAATTTTTCAAGGTTTCGTTCTCACAAGATGCCTGTGGAATAGTCTGCTTGGTGCTATCTAACTTCTGTGCATTTCAGTCAGCAGCCAAGATACATTTTTCACTGTGAAATGATTCTGAACAGCCTACGCTGTTATTCAGAACACCTGTGGGTGTGACAGGAATTTGCCTTCACTGTAGGTTTCCCTCCTAAGATTTTAAGTAAGGATAGCAAGATGCCTGGAAAGACTACAATGGCAAAGCCAACAATGATCCGGATCAAAAGAGCTACTTAGTAATTCATTGGTTTGGGACAGTGGGAGTTAATGGGAGCTGTGAGTGCTCAGCTCTTCAAAGGATGTACTTAGAAACCTTGTCTCATTCATCTGTCCAACCCCTCTGGCCTAATTCCCTATATAATACCGTTATGTGAGAGGGACCCAGGGTGTATGGAGCCTGGAAGCAGGTGATGGTCCCTGAACAAATTAATTTGGCCTTGCCTGCCTGGAGCCTGCTCTGCATGGTCTGAGGGCCAAAAATCAGTTGTTAGGGCAGCAAAAATGTGCTTGTCTGCTTTCATGAGCCACCTGGGGTTTGCTGACAGGCTGCTTAGGAGTAAGTGGGAAACCTTGGCTCATTTACACTTTAACAGGTCAACAGCAGATCTGTACACATAGTAAGGGACTTGCAATGGTGCAACACCCCCCTTTCCTGTCAGCTCATTAATAGGGAGATGGAATATCTTGCATTTGATGCAGCAAGTGACAGTACAGGTATCTAGAAGCAGTGTGAATCATGATCTCAAAGAAGAGCTATGTTACCCTGAAGATGTAACTTATTGTTAGCTTTTGTGGTATCATCTGGTATGCAGACTGGAATCAGACTATCTTAGATGTGTTTTACTCACAGTGCAGGCCAACACTGCAACATAGCAAAAAGCCAAGCCTTTCTGACCTCAGCTTATGCCCAGAAGCATGAAAATTGGTGAGCCTCATCTTTTTCTAGCCTCACTGGCATAACCACAGACACTTCTTATTCTCATAAGTGTGATGCTGAGGCTGGGAGATTTCTCATGGTCCTTGGTGCCTTCTCTGGTGTTAGTCAATGATAAAGTGATGCCTCCCAATGGAAATGGAAGAAACATCCCAACTTTCCCAGCACAGTGTCCTGCACTCACTGCTGAAGACACAAATGGAAACAGTCAGTGTGTCAAATGAAGCTGACCACATTCCACAGGACTCTCCTAGCCCCCACAGGTGGACACCAGGCTATATGCACAGCCCAGCTCTTATGCCAAAATTTGTTCAGTACTTTGCAGAAAAAAACAATTTTCAAGAATAAAGATTTTCAGGCACTGTCCTCTATTTCAGATAGTGTTTATTTATATGCCCTTAGCGGATCATGCCATCAGTACAGAGGTGGGTTGAGGACAACTGTAGTAAGAAATAAGGTGAACAGTGCCCAAAAAGGTGGCATTTAGTAACTAGAAAGCCCTGGTGCAAAGAGATTGAAGTTTTCAATAAGAGGTTTTCAAAGAAGAAAGACACCAGAGGAAAAACAAGAGTAGCTGGGCTATCTGTTCTTTCCATACCACTCAGTTTCTGTATTTTACTTCTCTGATAATAATGTTGCTCTGGATTCTTCTTTCTCTGGCAAATCACCAATATGGAAACATTTGTTCAGGAACTAAACTTCCCAGCCTTCACTCTTCACATTTAAAATATATGCTTACATACATTTAAATAACAACTTTTTTCTTTTTTTTTGTCATATTATGTCTGTATTTGATCATGAAGGAAATCCTACAACAACTTACTCAATACAGGATTCCTGTTCAGCGTTGGAACAATTGTATCCAAGCCAGCTGTCCTAAAGGCACTTCCATCATTGAAAAGAATTACCTAAGTTTGTCTCACTAATAACACAAGTTCTTTGCTAACCAGTAGAAAACATATCACTTCTACAAGTGACATTCCCTCAAGCTTCACCTTTTTCCCTTTTATTTTACAGTTCTGATTCACAGATTCCTCATTTCAGTTTTCTTTCATTTAGCATTCTTTCATTACTCATGATGAAACTGTAAAATGAAGGGCCCAGTTACAGCACTAGGTTTTATGACTTTTTGTGTGTATATGAGTGGAATGTGTATATAAAACCATAAATTAATATATAAAGAGATCAAGTTAAATGTGGCACCTACACTGGATTGCTCCTCCTTTTCATAGTTATTTCCAGTTGTATATAGCTCTGCTAGGCTTGGACTACAAAGGTTTAATCTTGCTTGGAGAGCTTTAAATTACATCTTTCTGAACTCTGAAGTGCTTAACACTGCAATTAGATTTTCTTCAACAGAGGTTTTTGTTTGTTTGTTTTGGTAATGCACAAGTCTTTCCTGTGAAAGGCAGCTCAGTGTTCACATTATAATAACACCTGGAAGCTCAGAGCTAGAATTAAAATGCTGTTGGGCCTAATTGCACTAATTGCTCTCTAAACATAGATGTCCTTGTCCTTAACCTACAAGATATGACAAATATAAACAGATGGGTATGATAAAAAAATAAAGAAATCAAATAGGATATTCCCAGTTCTTAGGAGTCAGTGCTCAAAACTCTTTATTAATTTATCCATAATTTGGTGGAAGTGGATCCTTAGGGGAAGGATGTAAGAATAGTGCAATTACAGAATGACTTTCCCATTGCTTTACCTCCCAGCTTCCAGTATTAATTTGTTTAGAGGCTCCTGAAGCCACAAGCTGAATCTTAATTGTTGTGTTTAGCCATGTTGCATCAGCTGTTTTTCCATGAATCTGTCTTAATTATTTTATAAAAGTAATTCTGGGCTCCAGAGCATCCTGTGACAATGAGTTCCTCATTTTAACTATTTGCAGAAAACATATTTACTTTTCTTTGCTTTGAACTGCTTGTCTCATAACTTAATTAGTTGCCAATAAATTCTTATAGTTAATTGTTCCCTATTTATTTTTTCTGAAGCAAGTCACTTAGTATCGTGAGACCCTGCTATAACTCTACTGTGTACTATAGTTTTAGCTAGCCTGAATAATATCATTTACTAACTTCATCAGCTCACTCTTCTGTTCCTTTCCAGTTCATTTAATGAACATCATGAGTCAGTATAGCTCCCCATATGGGCCTTACTGGTAACCTCTTTCAAATGAACAGGCCAACTATTTATTCTTACACTTTATTTTCTAAAAAATTAATAATCTATGTGTAATAATATACTCCCACAACAGTTTAGTTCCTTTAAGCATTTAGGTTAAAAGATGTCAAACGCTTGCTGATAAAATCACTGTATCAATTGAATCAATGTACTTAGAAGTTAAATGACTGGATCAAAGAACTGAAATAGATGTATAAGATAATACTTTCCCTCTAGTTGGTTTTACTCTCCTCTTTCAAGTCTTTCCTAGATACATAGTAATTATCCATATGTGCACTAACTGTTCATTTTATATTTTCCATTTTATTTATTGCTTTGTATTTCTCTTGTGCTTGGGGTGATTGAAGCAATATATCATGCACCACAGCTCAGTTGTAGCCTTGAGCTCCTCTGGACTATACCAAGTGGTTCTGATTAACAATTATTGTGTGGTTTCCATTTTTGTCTAGGCACAAAAGTCCTTGTATCAACACTTCTCTTTGAGATAGATCTTTGGACTGTTCCTCTGTAAAGGACTGTCTTGGTATGGGAAACTCCTTAAACTTCTCTGCAACAAACAGTGAGGCCTTGCCATCAACATTAGGTTTTACACATAGATAATTTTTCAGGCTCGCTGATTCTCTGCCATATGTCCTGCTTTTGATGTCTGAAAAATGTCTATTACCGGTTTTTTAACACCTTTGGTATATTGCATGCTTCGTATTGGCCTTTGTTTATGTTTATCATGCAAATGTTTATGATTTCTTGTATTTTCCTCTTAAAAATAACCCCCAGTTCTGAAGAATGTAGTATCACATCTGAAAGCTTTTGTTGTTGTGTTTTCAGCTGCATTGCTTTCTTTGTTTACTGACTGAAAATTCTTAACTGGTAGAAAATATTTAGTCATTCAATATAATGACCCTAAACCTTCTCCTTGCTGTCAGTCTCCCAAGTGTTAACTTACCCTGTTAGTTACTCCACCTGATTAGCTTTGCCTTATCTTTCACTGGCTTTTCTGAGATTCAGTGCCAAGGTTCTGCATTGTTTCTGAATTAACACATTGTGAATCAGCTCCTGCTCACTCATCAGCCCTAATCCAAGAGCTTCACTTTTTTGGATCTTTCACTATTTTTTTCAAATTGCTACTATTTTCATTATTTGTAATTTAGGTCAGCCTCCTCTTGTGGAATATTTACATCATCTGCAGTAGGATGACTGAAATTTTCAGTTACTATAGCATTTTTATAGCATTTTATTCTCATACCATCAAGAGTCACTTGGAGTTTCTAGGATTCTGAATGTGTTTTTTTTTCTACAACCTCAGTTCTCTCCAGGTACTACAGAGCATAAGCTGTCTACTCCTGTTTAGTGTATTTTCATGTTTATTATTATACTGCCTTTAACAATGTGTAATTCAGGATCCCAGACAAAGGAGAGACCCTGTGCAGTACTTCAGATGAAAGAATTCTTCTTAAAGATCTCAACATACTGCAACATGATCAGAGCCAAATTATTGTAGATCTCTATATCAACTCTGAAACTGGTGAATTTTTCAATGTCTTTGTGCTAGAACAGGTTTTATGAATATATCCAAGAAACATTCCGAAGCAGATTATAGTAATCTCAAAGAAGGTCTTCTTTAAATATAAGACTCTTGGCAATGGACCTTTAAGCTTAAAAACAGCAACCTACAGGTCTTAAATTATTGTTTCTTTTTGCATCTGAACCTTGAAGCTATGGTAAGACTTATAAAAAGAGGACACATCCTTTGACAAGATAATCAATCATAGATATCTCACACCTTGAATAACTGTGTGAATGGTGAACAGCATTGACTCATGTACTTCTTGGCACAGTACAGCTCCCTGTCTCAGTTTCATAGTTAGAGATGAAGGGAGAACATTCAAAATATCTAAAAATACAAACTTAGGAAAGTGGGAAGAGAAATATTTAAAGACACTATTTCTGAAAGATAATAGAAGGGAAGTTTCCTCACATATGTGGATCTAAACTACTATAGATCTAAATGGGGAAAATTAAATGAAAGTATTTTATTAACTGTTAAATTGAAAGCAAATGGACCATCTTAAGGAATCATTTTTACCATATGGTACCAGATATAGTGTTATATTCTTCCTTCTTCTTTCTCTGGATATAGTAAGCCGTATCTAGCTCTTCACTTTTTAATCTTGTTTAATACCAGAAAGAAGTTAATGCCAAAATGGCCTATTTCTATGGAAGTCATTCATTCCCAATAAGTTCAGTTTTCATTTCAGGTACACATCTGTTTTCTGTGGTTGTTTTACAAAGTCCCTGGGATGCATTTGCACAGAATGCAATGAAAAAGAGGGTGTGGACCGTGCTAAATTGTGAAAGAATGGGACATAAAATGATAAAGGATAAGAATGCTAAGATGAAAAAAACTAATTGAGCAATAAATGAATTTTTTAGCTTTTATTTCTGTTCATATCCAGTAAAGTAACTTAGTCCCAGGGCTAGTATCACAGGTTGGAATTACTCTGAGACTCACCCTGCATCTCATTGCTTTGGGAAATCTTTATAATGTCATGTCTTCTCTGTTATCTGCAGCATTATTTCAAGCAGATGTACTCCTTCTTCACATATGACAGTGTTATGCTATTCTCAATCCTGATGTCTCAGAAAAAACGCTTTATTATTTCCTGTGAAGAAAGTGCATTCCTTGCCTGTGAATTTTGTTTTTTATATCCATATTAAAAGTCTCTCAGTTTATACTCCAAAACTAAATGTGTGGTTTGAGACAATATTTTTCAACCAACAGCTCTTATTGCCATAGGTGAATCTGAGTGATAGGTTAAAGAGGACATAAAGGCACCAAATTCTGTAGCATTCAGTAGCTGCAGTCACTTGGGATGAGGTTGCTGGCTCCAAGAGCCTCGAAGGGACTGAGCTGCAGAACTTGAGTGCAAATATTTCTTCCTTGTACCTTTGCCAAGAGATTCAGGTCCCCTCAAGTTTGGCGGAAACAGCTATCATGTAACACAGTGGATGATTAGGGATTGTTAGTCAGAACAGGAGCTAAGTCTCCATGTATTGTGACTATTGAGGGCTGAGTACAAAGCTCTTATACTCTGCCCCAATACTGTTTCCTCTTCTGTGTGTACTCAGAAGTGTATCCTGTGGAAGTGGAGATTTCCCTGCCATCTTAAGCTCTAACAGGATTTAAGGCAAGGAAATGCTGAAAGAGCTGAAGTCCTGAGGACACTGTTCTACTCCTCTAGTGACCACTATCACATGCCTTTTCTTCCAGCACACTACAGAACACACTAGAGTGCATCTACTGTGATCCATCCCAAAGCACGTACACTGTAAATTAGAAAACAGCTATAGTGGAAAGCTGCAGAGAGAACACATGAAGATACAGGCTCACACTTCCTTATAGGAATTTTCCAGGTAGCTCAGAGAACGAATTGGACTTCAGAAGGTGTGAACCTGAGAAAGAATTAACCAGAAATATCTGCAGCATTTCCAGTAACAGAGGATAGCAGAGAGCAACCCAGCAGAGCAGAAATGTCACAGACAAGATATCTAGTGTCATTCTGGTCAGGAGAGGAAAGGTTGCCTTCCTGGAATCAAGAGCAAGGAGGCAGACATTTGAGCAGGTAACAAACTCTTGGTGAGCAGACTGGATGTCTGAGAAGCTGCTTCATTTGCATGGGCTTGTTGCTTGTTTTCTTTTCTTTTAAACTTTTATTTACAAATACTTTCTAAATTTATCACCCACTCAAAATGTTATAAACACTTTGATTTTCACTTTATCTTGGCCTGGATTAATAGGGATTTAGAGAGAGATGAATAATAAATCATTTCTTAAGCAGGGAGCACTAGATAACAGCTGTATGTATCTGTTAGAAGAGCACTGCTCTGAGAGCGTAAACGGATTCAGAGACAGGCCTGGTCCTCACATAAGGGGAGAGATGACATGGATTTTTTATTTTGTTTGGATTATATGTTGTATCTTGCACAAACAATTTTTACCCCTCTGTACTATTAGCAAAATGTAGGTTTCCTTCAAAAAGCTGTTCTTGGCTTATGCCCACATTCAGAATCTTTTCTGTGTGGTGCCACAGAAGATTGCCAGGCACTCTCTGAGCCTAGCTTGAGATATAACCTACAGCATCTGCTGTAGGAGGTGCCTAATGCCTCTGCTGCATTTTCAGGAAGGATCATCTCAGACTGGTAACAGTCTAGCTATGACAGGCTGGCAGGCACTGTAGGATGCCAAATGCAGTTCAGAAACATGGTAAATCAAACCCACACCATGCCCTCTCCTGCTGTTAGGAGAATGGCTCTGTACTGCTTTCTGTGTAGTCACTGCTAGCTTGATACCAGCAACTGAAACAGATTGTTTAAATCTAGTTCAAGTATTTTTGCATAACATAGTGATGCAGAAGTATCCAGGAACTCTCATTACATTGAACAGACAAACTATTTTATATTTTTAGTAGAAAGAAAAAAACAACAACCCCGCAGTCTAAAAAATATTTACATAGGACATTGCAATTATTGTTCAGAATTAATGAGTTTTATCCCCTCCTTTTGGCTTAAAGAACACAAAATCCCAATGAAAGGAAACAGATGCAGTTGTTTTAAGCATTTCCAAAGGAAACTGCAGTAAAGTCTGAAACATCACTGTATAAAAGCCTTGTGTGTCATGGAGATGTTCTGATATTGTTTTCATTTGCCAGCTGTGTGTAAAGAAAGAGTTATGTCTGTGGCCAATAGATCTTTCCACATCAGAGCAGTAACAACAACAAAGCAACGGAAACATTAGGAAAACGCTAACTTTACCTTCAAATACACTTGATTTTCCTAAACAAGAAACGTGGATTAGGAATCAGTTCAAAGAAAAATGGCCAGAATTTATAATGCTCTACTGAAAAAGACAATAAAAGGAAGAAAGAGCATTAATAAAATGAAACAGTCTAAAGGGAGTTTGGCCAACAAATAAGATATCAGAATGTTACCTCCTGGCTCTCTCCTTGTTAGCTATTGCTTGTCAGTCTCTATCTTCCAAGAAAAATACCAGCACTTCAGTTGATCTGAAGAGATATGGCATAATAAACTAGCTAAGCATTTCTGGGAATGCAAATCAGGTGATTCATGTCCAGCTCCTGCCTTTGCCTTTACAATTGATGTTAAATGTTATTATCTGTGTTATGGTAACACCTAGAAAACTCAGTGTAGTAGACATTTCTACAGCAGACCCATAAAACTACAGTTTTTGCCCTGGAAACAACTGCAGCCTGGTGACAGAGGCTTCCTGTGCTTTGGTCTTTCTATCAGTCAGTCAAATAGGGAACTTCTAATTGACCAGGATGCCTGTATGACTTCACTGTGGGTTTCCAACTGATGTTCTATTTCACTTACTGACCACTCTGCTGGAAAAAAAAAACCCATTTGAATGTAGCAATCTGCTGATCACAAGTTTAGTTTTGCATTCAATACTACACACTGCAGGGATATTCAAACCTTACTACACATGGAGTTCAAGCTACTGAACATGTTGGGAAAAAAATTAAATCAACACATCCAAGGGATAAAACCTCTTGAAATGTTTTTGAACCACATGATTGAATGATGATAGCATGACACATGTATGTTTGATAGCATGACACTTTAAATTACTGACTGCACTGGTTTCAGCTAGGGTCGTGTTAATTTTCTTCCTAGTACTTGGTACAGCGCTGTGTTTTGGATTTAATATGGGAATAATGTTGATAACACACTGCTGTTCTGGTTGCTGTTAAGAAGTGCTTACCCTAAATCAAGGTCTTTTCAGTATCTCATGCTCTGCCAGTGAAGCAGGTGCACAAGAAAGGAGGGAGTGAGGGGAACTAAACTGGCCAAAGGAATATTCTGTACCACAGAATGTCCTGCTTAGTGTATAAACTCGGGGAAGTTGTTAGGGACTGCTGATCGCTGCCCGGGGACACGCTGGGTATCAGTCCACAGGTGGTGAGCAGCTGTATTATGCATCACTTGTTTTGTTTGGATTTTACTCCCCTCTCTCTCTCTCTCCCCTTACAACTATTATTATTTATTTTGTTTGAATTATTAAACTCTTCTTATCTCAGCCTACAAGATTTGTCTTTTCTTTCTGATTCTTCTCCCCACTGGAGAAGGGATTAAATCATGACACTGATGTTTTCAACAGGGAATACAGTGGAGGTGACAAAATATCTTCTGTGAACTAAAAAAATATAATGCACAACATAAATAAAATAATGGCTAAGATCTACAGTGCAAAAGATGCTAGTTCCCTGTGAAAATCCCGTGTGTGGTTTTTTTAATGTATTTCTTTGACAGCGTCTTCTCTCAGTCAGTTGAAATGTTGACACTGATAGCCACTTCAGTAACCTAATTTCTCTCTTTGTTAATTTGGTCATCTTTTGCATTTCAAAGCATTATCCTTCAATTTCCAAGAATGATAGTATTGTCCTGATAGCTTCCAGTTAAACTAGGAGACCTTAAAAAGCCCTTAACCCTGAAAACATAAATAAAATTTTAAAAAGCCCTAGTACCCTAATGAAGGAGTATAGAGGAATAAACTTCTGGTGACCAAACAGAAAGAAAATATCAGAGAACAATAAACCTTTCAGGAGAAAATATTTCAGCAAGTACATATCCTGTTCAGTGAATACCATCTACAGTGTTAATAAAATACAGGAAGGCTGTCAGAGCTCGCTTGCTGGACAAAAGCTCTAGAAAAGGGAACTTTTATTTTTCCTCCAACAGAGGATCCTCTTTTCCATAGAATCTAGAAAACATGGGTCAGTTTACCAACAAGGGCCTCCTTTCTGCCTGCAGGAGCCACAGGGAGAAATTCTACACAAGAGCAGTTACACAAACCAAACCCCAAAAGTGGATTTGCAGTAGCTTGTGCCATATCTGCACAATATTCGCCATCCTTCACCTGTTCTGCTGTGCTAAAATTCATCCATCATCAAGGCCTCTGGTCCTGTCTCAAGGATGTGCAGCTGAGAACAAGACACTGATGACTGAAGCTGCCAGTAGCAGAGGCTTGGAGTAATGAGCCTTTGCAGAAAGGCTCCTCACAGACATTTGACAATGTGTGTGTGTGCTTTTTTGGAAGGGATGAGGCCGCCAGAATATAGAGAAAGAACAAAGGTACAGGTAAGAGTTGTCCTATATCCAAGGTCAAATGTTTTCAAAACCCTAAAATAAACAGAGGCCATCCTGTATTTTTGATCTTACTCAGAAATAAAAGCCACACTTATTTAGTTCTTTCCCTTTTGAGACTTCACAACTGTTAATTCCAATTCTAGACAAAGCTCCAATGCATCTTGTATTTAGTATCTGCAACTTAGTACATGTCGCCTTAATATAATTTTTTTTCTTAACATCATTATCTTTTACCCATAGATTGCAAGTCTGTACTTTGGACCTATACCTGCACGTTTTCAACAGCATTACCACACAGTTGTCCCCTAGAAAGACACCAGAAGATTCATCTCTACAACCAGCTCCACCTTTCCCATTTTAACCTTTTGTATTTCAAATCCAGCAGGCATTCATCCCAGCTCATATGATACTATCCTGGTAATTTGCAGTCTAATTAAGATGCACAACTTCAGTTTAACAGCAGCAGAGAACCGCTGCACTTATTAGCTATTATATTATTAGTTATTAGCAGAAGCTCTGCAGATCTGAGAACTTCCTTCTTGAGGAACACAATTAATTTTCAGATCTGAGAACTTGCTTCTCGAGGAAAGCAATTAATTTTCAAATCAGTAACTTGTACACACATTTTGTCCTTTCTCCCACCAGTTTTAATTGAACAAAGTGATTGAAAGGAACTCCAGAGTAAGAAACTTGTTAAGACACCAGAGCTGAGTTATTTCCCTACTGTGGACTTCCCATGAGAAATTTGGCAAACCTTGTAAACATCTCCCTTCACTCTGAGTAAAATGTAGTAAGTGAGAAGGCTATAGTGAGAATAAATCAACTAACAACGGCTCCTAGGTATCATGAGATTGCAACCACATAAATTCACAGAAAGCTAAAAATCTGGAGGCTGGAAAAAAGTGAGCAGACTATAGGAAGAGACAGTGTCTTATTACTGTCCCACCAATGTGCCTCATTAGTATGGATTACAAGAAAACATTCAGAAATGAGAGGATAATTTGTCACCAGGCCCATTAAATTCTTGGTCCCTGTTTAGTAGCAGTGTTGAGGGACCCCATATTCTTTTTCTATTCTTTTTTTTTATTTTGATGGAAAATGTTTCTTTGTATGAATAACCTTAAGACACGCTATGAACTTTATACAGGTCACAAATAACCCTGCAAGCTGAAACAGCTTGATCTTTACCACTTTGGTCTAAAGTCACCTAGGGACTATTCCCCCGGTTGAAGTTTTTGATCAGTCTTATTAATCTGAAATAAGCTTGTAAGCAGACTCTGAGATTAATAGAAATATATTCAAGCATCTTCCAACAAAGACCTTGGAAGGATGACTCAGAATCTACACAAAAATAAGACATTAGAAGCCCTCCCTCCTAAATACACACCAGTGCATGAACTGGGCTGGGCATACAGCTGAATGGTTGTGTTTGGCTAGGTGCAAGAACAGTCTGTACATTGAAACTACGAATTAAGGTGAACAAGAGGGACAGAACCCTGTTCTACTTGTTCATATAAGCCCCAAAGGACAGACCCTGGTAAATCAAGGGGAATGGGCTTTTTCTAGCATAATGATAACAGTACTCTTTTAATTAAGATAACAGTACTCTTTTAATTATAATAGTAATATATAATAATATATAATAATAATATGTTTATAATAACGATAACAGCACTCTTTTAATTAGCTTAATAAGCCTTCGAGTTTCAGGTTTGTAACATTCAAATTTAACCTTCTATCAAGTTTACTTAGTTTAAAAATGAAGGCTGATCTCATTTTGACCAACTGAATTCCCAGTTGTTATTTACAACAAGTAATTCTGACATTATCCTTCCAGATGTGTGTTAAAGGCCAGAGAAGAATATATATGGCAGTCTGTCATACTCTGATCCTATATCTCATTTCCCTTTTTGCTTACTAGGCAGACTTCCTTTTCAAAGAAGGTTGCTGAAAGCATTTTTTAATGGATAGAAAGCAAGTTTTTTTTGCCTATGGCCTCTGGCAGAATTTCAGATCTTAGCAGTATAGCTCTGTGAAAAGTGTCTTTCTTGTTGCTTGCATTTTCTTCTTCACTGGTCAGCATTTGCCTGTCAAACACAGCATTGTAAGGGCAGTCAGATGCCATTCAAAATAGTGATGAATGAAGAGTCCAGCCAAGCTACAGCTGTACAGGACAGATCACCAGCACACTGGCAGAGATCTGGTTTACTGTGTTGATAGAAGTGACATGGGCCAAGAAGAGAAAACTGTTGTGAGGCAGCAGAGTAACGGTCTTGCACTTAAGTGACTTTCCTCATAGAGAAGACAGGTTTAAAAGACTGTTTCATTTTTTCTTATCTTATGGTACTGTTCTTCAGAAATATGGCAAAGCGGTTAATGTCCTCAAAAAGACTTCTAAAAGTCTTTGAAATTTAACAGATTAGCACTGGGCAGATGCCTGTAAGGAAAACAGTTCACTGAGCACTGAACACTTGCACTTGGTTCCTCACAGTAGGGCACATCAGTTGTATGCATGCATACAGCCAGGCACATCTGAAGAACATACATCCAAGGAATCAGAGAATCTTGATGTCTGCTTCTAATGTGGGCAGGAGGGATATTCATGTAAGAAACCTGAACAAGCTTCAATCTCAGTATGAAACCTTAATATGACTTAAACCTACCTACAGTGGTTGAATTTCAAAGTTGTGCAATAGGTGAGCAAAATGTGAGCACATCACAAGTCCTTAAAATATATGTGTACTTCAGGCTTGCATAAGAAGATTTAAAGAATGCATAGACCCCATTTTGGCATAAAAGTAATTTCACATCTGGAGAGACCAGAATATGTGATTCAATCTGTTCACAGCTACAAGGGAAAAACTGTATATGAAGATTGTCTTTGAAGATTGAAAGGCTGCTAAGAGTGAACTCTTTTCACTATCTATGCTAAGTATCTCTGCATCCGAATCTTTCCTCAGAAATATATCTATCTATTATTTCAGTAAGAATTTCCCTTTGAGCATGTATACTGATTCCATTAGGTACTGCCATGATAATACATTCAAGCACTGCCAAGTATAAGCATGTCACACCTTCCTCAGGACTTTTTTAACAGGAAACTAGTAGGTCCATAAAATCCCAGCTGTCATGGACAGAGAAGAAAGGGGGATGCTGTTCGATGTCTCTTCCGGAGGAATCAAATAAAGCTACTAAAATTCCAGGTTCAAAATAAATTAAAGAAGGTGATTGTTATTACACCAGGTAGATGAGCTGTGGGACACCTCTTCAGAAGATACTGTAGAGGAGGAAATTTTACATGGGTGTGAAGGAACACTGGACAAACTCATAAAAAAACCAACCAAGGCTTATGAAATGTAAAAAGTAAATTCTGCTTAGAAAGTCTCCAAACTAGAAGTGTTTGGAAGATAGGAGAATACAAATGGAAGTATCATATAGGACTGCCTTGCTACGTAATTTTCTAGTATTTTGGCTACTCTTGAAGACCCAAAGACTGTAAGAGATGGTTCTATTGTCTAACCAGGTGTCAGCCCTCAGCTTCTGGCTATCCTCAGCCTCAGATTTGTCAAGCATGACAGACTTCAAAGCAAGCAATCTTTTATTTTGTTTTGTAAGAAAAAATTAATCAATCTTTAAGTTATGGTGTAACATTAAAGAACCATTAAAAAGATAAAGCTTCAAAGAGAAATTATGCAAAAGCAATGCGATTTTTTCCCGCTTGCTTTATTATAAAGCATATAAAGGAAGGAGTTTCAAAAAAAATAAAAAAAGCTCACTGACTGGGTCTCAAGTGCAACTGCAACTGATTTAACAAACAGTAGTGTCAATGGCTCACATCAAAAAAGGAAAATGGGGCTGTAACTGAATAACTGTTTTACTGCTGTTACAGGAAAGAAGTAGGAGTGTATAATAATGGCAGATGAAAAATTTTCAGATGGATGTGTGATTTCTATCTGTGAAGGCAGAGAAGAACAATAACCTAAGGGAAGGTTGTAGAACCAGTGTAAATGTGGCTGCTTGACCTTCTATGGGCAGAAAAGTCTTTAGTATGTTGGACAGTACCTGTGGCACCTGTATATTGTCTGATCAAGCCTCCACTGGTATAGTCTCTCTTTTATTTTTCTCTTAAGAATGATCCTTCTCAAAAATATGTCATTTGTAATGGCTTCTACTGCCTGCCTAGACTTTCCTCTGATAAACCTGCATTATTTTTCCCACTACCTGATAAAAGACTCGTCTCTGATTCTCATCCCCATAGGACAGCTGAAATGAACAGAATCTAGTAGCAGCAGAAAATTCATGATATAGGGCGACTATCCTGTAAAAACATTTAGCTAAAGAGATTTTCTGTCTGTGTTACACCACAAATGTGTTACTACTTCCCTTCATCTTCCTCTCTGGAGGAGATCAAATGATGAAATGGAAGAAGGCAATCATTCCTACACTGTTTTCACTGTTTGTCTCTCTCTTTTTTTTTTTTTTCCCTGAACTGAGATTAATATGCTGTGGAGAGATTAGAATGCCAAGATATTTATGGTTCATCTAAATGGAAGCAGTGATTGGGGGATCTGCTATATAAATGTGTCTGTGGGCCAGATTTGCTTAGCAAACCCACAGCTGTACTGCAGTAACACTCATTTTCTTCCTATCTTCCTAGACACTTACATGAAAAATATATATGGTCTTTTCCATTATGTAGATACAGCAGTCAATCTGGAATACTTCAGCAGACCTTGCAACAAACATCTGAGAGGGAAAACCTGGTTTTGAGCCAACATTTTTCCTGGTAATTCTAATGAAAGAACATATGGCGACTTGAATTAAGACTTAGCCCAGAACCTTGATCCAAACTTTGCTGAAGTAGGAGGATATTTTCATCCAAATTTAGATCAAAAGTTTGCAGGTTATGACCTGTTTTTGTAATCAGACAAATCCACACTTTCAGTCAGCAACAATCTTTTCAGAAATTCCAATTTCAAAGCTTGGGTCAGTAATTGAAGATCCATCATTGCCTGGCTACTCTGTACATGTGTAAGTGTGCCTTGAATTATTTTTACAACATTGCTTGCTGTAAAGAAATGATAACCTGCTTGTCAAGAACAGTATGGCTATAACAGAAGAAATTTATCTCTTCATGCTGATTAACTGTACTTTGTACCACTGATCCCTAGAAAAACTGCTACATGCCCCTTTAGAAATACATTCTATACCCTTTTATCACTGAAGGGTGAAGAAAAAGAAAATACTTAAGATTACTAGTGGCAATTAACACTGTCTACTAAATGAAAGTAATTTTTTTCAGAAGGAAAAATAGATTATGAAATTATTATCTGGGTTAAAAGTTGCATTCCAGAAATTCTTTGTAATGCACCTTCCTTCCCAAAGGGTTTATAAATTAATATATCATTTGCTGTGTCAGTGTAGGTTCATACATGTTGGCAAAAGAAAAATCCTGGAAAACAAAAAAGTAAAACTCCCAGTTGTAATAAAATCTATCTTTAACCACTAGCCTGCTGGAGGTGGTCTTAACATGACAGATTTAAACATTAAAGTCAACTAGCATTATAATTGGAATGTGATGGGCTTGACAAGTGGTATTGCTTACCGGAGGCACTCACATGTAATTTTACTGTACAAATGAACTGAGATAATTAAGTCCTAAAGGATTCATCCAAGAGTCTTATACAATTCTTCATCCTACTGGAGTAACTTTACCTTTGATTTCTGATTTGGCAATGAACTTGTCCTTTTCGTGGATTCTTCCAGATGGTTTGATCTTGAGGTTTCTGTCCATAGGCCATCTTCATTATTCCTAGCAGCTTGGATTTACATAACCTAATTTTTAACATCTGCATTACTGGATGTCTCTGTTGAACAACAGATGAGATGGTGCACCTGTAAGGTAGCTGAGCTACAAATGGGTTCAGGAACTGACTAACAGAAAAACACTCCCACAATAGGATCTCCAGTGAGATGCTCAAATCTGAGCAGGAAAAATCCAACTTAGTGCCTTTATGCTTCACATACAGTGGTTTTCTTTTGACGGTAATAAATGTTGGAGCAAAACTCCTTACCTTATGTAGACAGTCATGGATGAGGGGAGGGAATAAGCCCATGACATCTCTTGTGTAAAGTCCAGAGCAGCACCCTGGCCCCAGGAAAGCGACCTTCCTTCACAGGTGAGCATCTGCAGACCGACAAGGAATCTGTGGCTTCTCTTTCCTTGTTATTACCCTCATAGGTAATCGTCACCCACATTGTTCTCATGAGAATTGGAGAGGTCCTTCTTTGTGCAGGGGCTGCCACATTACTGTCAGCTTTTATTTACCCTCTGTTTTCCCAGAATTGTTCTGTAAAAGGGGTGGTGGGCAAGGGACACAGGGCAGCGAGGAGATACCCACCCTCTCTCAGAGCACTGCCTGATGTGTGACACATTTGTTTTGGCTCATGTGATACAGCTGATGCTGAATGGCTGCATAGCCCCACTCCTCAAAAAGGGCCAGAGGCCTCGCCACAAGCAATTTGCCCTGAGCTGCACGCTGGCACGGGCAGGCCCAGCCCGTGCCCCAAGGGACTTGCAGTGGCATAGCTTTGCTGCAGCAGAGCCCTGTTGTGAATGCCTGTTTGTCTCTGTGGAGGAATGACCAAACCCCATTATGCAATAGTGGCTTTTTTTTCCATTTACTGTCTTTACTCCCCATTTGTTTCCATGGTAGCAATATGTAAAAATTAGGATTTGTAATGTAAAATCAAGGAAAGAAACCAGTTTTTCCTGTCAGAAGCCAGTTTGTGATATACTGAAATATATCTATGACAGCTAAACCTAAATCTGTTTCATAAAGTACAGATACACTTAGCAGAAATGTCAAAATCAGGAATTGCATTTTGTATGTTTCATAATAGTCCTCGTCAGCTGGAGTTTATAGGATTTATTTTTATATTTTTATGCTCCAGCACAGAGACAATGCTTAGATACAAACCCATACATACCCAAAACAAAATGGTAATTTCATAGCAAAATCTTTTACTACTTTAAACTCCATTGCAAATTAACTTAAGGTTATGTAACACCAGAACATATCACTCCTGTCTGGTACCAACCTAAACAGATCCTAATACGTGTTCACATAGAGCCCTCCTGTGTTTGCTAGGTTTCATTACAACAGCTATTACATCTGACAGACAATTTATTGACCTACATCGACGAGACTGAGCTCCAGAAGGGAATGCCAAGCTCCTGTCCTCTCATTTACACAATATGGACTATTGAAATCCACTTGCCAAATACCGTATCAAGCTGCAAAAGGCAACATGTGAGAATCTGTTACTAGCTCTTATTACACCATTTTTCAGCGATAGGCATCATAAATATTAGCAATTTATTTGTTGTTATAAGTATTGCTTATGATTTTTATCATAGAATCATAGAATGGCTGGTGTTGGAGGAGATCCAGGATCATCTGCTTACAACCCCCTGGCCCTGGACAGAGACACTTTTTACCAAATCAGGTTGCTTAGATCCCCCCCAACCTGGCTTTAAACGCTTCCAGGGATGGGGCAGCCACAGCTTCTCTGGGCAACCTGTTACAGTGTCTCACTACCCTCAAAGGTGGTTTCCTCAAAGGGAAAAAATTCTTAATCTCTAATCTAAATCTAATATCTTTCAGTTTGAATCCATTCCCCCTTGTCCTCTCACTACATGCCCTTGTAAAAAGTCCCTCTCTGTCTTTCCTGTAGGCTTCCTTCAGGTACTGCAAAGCCACAATTAAGTCACTCTAAAGTCTTCTCTAGGCTGAACAAACTCAATTATCTTTCCTGGTGGGTGAGGTGCTCCATCCCTCTTGTCATCTTCGCCTCTGCTCCAACAGGTTGTTGTCCTTCCTATTCTGGGGATCCCAGATCTGGATGCAGTACTGCATGTGAGGTCTCACCAGAGCTGAGCACAGGACAGGTGGGAAAAGGAAGAGAGAACAGTTTAAAAAGTGTAGGAAGTAGAAAGCAAATGCACAGAAGCTGGGCATGATGCTGTGCTCTGCAACACTGAAAGAGCATGGAATGTAAGAAACACATCCATCACAAGGAAGATCTGGCATGTAGAACTGTAGGAAAATGCTACCTTGAGTTACCTTTTCTTCTCTGTAGGTCAGTCTGTAGTCTTGTTAGATTATCTGTGCAGGGGAAGCAGATCTGTAAATTCAGTAATTGCTGTTTGTGAAGCAGGTTGAGAAACAAAAAGATACATTGTGCAGCTTAAAAGAATGACTTTGTAGTTGATTTACCCTACAGTTCTTCAAAATAAAAGTGGAGACAATTTTCATAAATTAATTTCCCACACTAAGAGTAAACATAAAGAATATGAATTTCACAAGGAAGTTTAAATTCACCTGAACTGAAATTTTCCCACTCATGTTTTCAGAGGATACGACATTAATGGCATTTACATTTAAGAGAATTCACTATGCTCACATGATTTTAGCATATGAGAAACAGTTTAATTATGTATCTTTGGACAGCTGGAGGATAGGATATTAAAATTATTTTCACAAAATACTAAACATTTTCTTTTCGTGAGAAAAACACCTCTGATTTCTGTCCTACATGCACTACAGTAATAAATGGTCTGTTCTGGAGTGGAAAATGAAGTTAGAGTTTTTATCAAAATAAGTCACACAAAAGAAATGGTGGATTATTTGAACTGAATGAATTTGAAGTATTCCTGTTTACAGGATTAAGGTGAAATTCAAAGCCTTAATTAAATATGGGAAAATGCATGTGACTTAGAACAGACTTTAGAAAAGGAAATTTTGTTTGCTTAAAGTTTATTTCAATATTTTTTTCTATATTTCAAGGGAAATTCTTGAATGGGCCACAGCTAACTATTCTGAATGAACCAAGACATTCACTCTCTTCTAAATGTTTGTCATTAACTCAAAAGGGCTGTTTACAATACAGTCATTTTTAACTACTACTGGCCTACTGGAAGATAAATCTAAGATCTGGTGGGAGAATGACATTAAATGCCTCATGTTTGTCTAGGCTTTTATGGAATTTATATTTTTTTTAGTGGAAGGAAATGAATAAAAACTTTAAATGCAGACAACTGGCTACAGTTAAGACTAGTAGGAATGCACTTTGTGACTGTCTTGTTTAACCCTTCTAAACAGATTTTCAAAAATTCATAATGACCAGTGAACCCAAACTGCACATCAGAGTGTATATTTATGAAGCAGCCCACTGAACTCTTAGAGCTTTGAATAGAATACAGAAGTGCTAGGGGCATTTGACTTTTTTTATTAGAGAATAAAAATTTCAGTCACTGTAGTGACTTGAAGGAGATTTTCTCCAGTCCATAGATGAAACTTTAGGAAGATTTTTGCTATGTTTATCTAGAGACCAAGATGTAATGTACAGATATAGTCCTGTAGGGGTAAAGAGTCTTTAGGCCACTCAATCAAATGGAATCCTTCTATCAAATTCTCCTTTAACATTTTAAAAACAAGCTCACTGCTATGTCTGAGAGTAAGAATCACCAGCTTTAACAGCGCTAAATAAACTGGAAGTTTTCTTTTCTTTACTTCTGATGTTTACATGGAGAACAATAGAGCTTCACTTCTCAGTCACTGAAATGCCCATGGAACAGAGTTCCATACCTTGGGAGACCTTCAGCTTGCACCTCCATGTGGCTGCCTCACCAGTTTTGATAATCAGGTCACTGGAAAAGACCTACCAAACTGTATAATTTGGGATGTTACAGACATGTACTGCAGCAGTATGATAATAGAGGATGTAAATAATAATTCAGAGTGGGAGAACTGACTCTTCTACAGGGGGAAATAGGTTTTAATATTATCTAACCAATGGTGTCATGAGGTAGGATGTTCAGATACATGACCAAAGCAATTAATCTCAGAAAACATTTTATGCTGAGGAATAAAACACTGGGGGAACGCAGCAGATGTTTTCGTTAGATCTATGCTGCCAGGTGAAACAAAACCTAGGAATTGGGATTACTCTGTATTGTGTTTCATCCATAGTTCTAACGAAGAGAGCACTATGCAGCAGCTGCTGTCCAGGCTTGCATTCCTGGTTCTGCCTAGAAGCTAGAAGATCTACACAATGCTCTTCTGAAGCAGACTAAGGAAAACAATATGGAAAAATGTTAAGCCAGTTAAAAACGAACAAAAAACTTATCCCTTCTCTGTAAATCTTGCTTCAGGTATGGAAACTATGCTGTCAATAAAGATGACCCAAAACCTTATTGATATCCTTGAATAAGGACAGCCTTACTGATTTTATTGGGTATTGGAGATCTCATTTCCCTGTTCATGGGTATAGAGTAGAAGCTGGCACCTGGAAGAACCAGTCATTATGAAATTTGGCAATCCTATAGAAAAGTGGAAAAATCTAATTATGCTTTCAAAGCTGATGAAAACTGTTATGTTTTCCTGCCTCTGTTTTGTGATCTATTTCAAACAGTATTTCAGTGAAAAACTGAAGGACATATGTTCTTGTGAAGTTATGAATGCTTCTTGACTTGAGGAGCAATGTTACACATCATTCCATGATTCACTGAGAATCCTGTTGATAAACTGCTGCAAAGCAATGGAAGATCCATCAAAAGCCATTAACACTGTGTAGGTTCTGTGGGTGAATAGCTGGCTTTCTACCAAGAGAACCTGATATGAGAGTTTTCTCTAGAGAACAATTCAGAAAAAAGGGAGACTGAAAAAAACGGGAGAGGTTTCCAGAGGTTCTAGAATTGCAAAGATGAAGCAGAAAATGTGTTACGTTTTTAAATAATTTATGTGCTCTATCTTGAGCAAGTTCATCAACAGAAAGAGAAGTTAAAGTAAAGTTATAATTACACATTTATGATGTGGTACTTCAATTGACTTAAGCAATTCATGCCTGCAGCATACATTCCTGCCCTCTTCATGCAGGTGTGACTGTTTGGTAAATTGTCAAAGGGAACTGAGCCAGCTAAGAAGAGCCTAGCCAACAAACTGTGAGCCTAGCCCAGTAACAAATTGGCACCCAGAAGGAATCACGGTGATTCCAGAAGTGTGGTTTTGGGTGAGATTTGCAGTGAGATCTCAGAATGGGAAATTTTTGCTCTAAAAGTCATCTTTCCAAGACAGTAACCTGTAGAATGAAGATATATTTAATTGGAACAGGTTGTCAGGGCTGTGGAATTGCCACTAGTGGAAAACACAAAAATAGTAACAACTTCTCTGAGATCACCAAACCAAGACCTACAAGTATTTGTTAAGGCGGGGTCAGGCACTAGTGGTGCATACAACCATCAGGTATGAAAGCAAACTATCATCATGCGCTGATGCAGTGGCTGAGAAGATGAGGAAGTATCAAGAAGCAAGTCTAGGAGGTGATAAATACCAAAAATATTCAGTTGGTCAGGTTCCCATCAGAGCATGTGGGGAGTAGTGAGGTCGCAATTATCCAGCTCTCAAAAACCCAACAGGAATAGGTGACTCAACTATCCTCTAGAAGAGCTTTTTTCACATCTGTAGATACTGTACATTTTTTGTGAGTCATAGATTAACTATTGTATAAAATTAATTGGACTTTAAATAAATTACCATTTGAGGGTTGTTGTGACTGAAGGAAATGGATTATTTTTGGAAGCAAGGGAGACCAGGGAAATAGTAGGTAGGGACTCAAAAGTTCTTGATAATCATGATGCATCATCTTATTACTTAAAAATTCAACCTGTCTTACCTATGTGGACAGGCCACCTTACTTAACCTTCAATAGGAGCCTGTAAATTACATATGTTCAACAGTGTAGAAGGTATTATGAATGATTCACATTGGCTCATCCTGTCAGAACACCCTCCTCCTCTCTCATGTCCAATGAATCTGGAAAGCCAAGAAGACATTACCACCTTCCCCTAATTGGGATATTTATAATGCCTCTCTCTTTATTCTCTGACGTCTAATAAAAGGCATGCTCACACTGCAGCCCTCTGCTATTTAATTAAAGAAAGCAGTAGGGAGACACAAATCTACAGAAAATCAGTCTTCATTAATTTTCCTGCTTTCTGAGTTATTTGTTTGCTTTCTGCCATATTTATGTCTGAAAGACAAATGAGTTATATGGATTTAATGCTGAAGACAGGAAAAAGAGATACCAGAGCACTGAGGTGCTGGTGCTGGATTGGAGTGATCACAGAGCACATTTTTGTGTTTATTATGGGCCCAAAATTTGTCTGATCCAATTGTACATTAGACCATTAGTGATGGCCCAGTCTGTCTGGGAGAAGAAATATGCAGATTCCTCTCCCTTCCTCCCAGATAATTTCCTCAGCATGGTGGTGGAGCTGCATTGTAGTTACAACTCCAATTTCAGACAGTAATAAAACACAAAGCAGAACTTTCCATGTTCTGCTGCCATAAAAGGGTACCAGACAGAGGTGAGAAATCCAGATCTAGGAAAACTTAAATTCACCTTCCAGATATACTGGAGTATGCGATAGGATTCAGCAGCTGATTTCAAGTACATTTCACTGCAGTAAGTCCTGACTTTCTTAAAGAACACAACATATTTATAGAAAAGTTAGAGTTAATTAAGAAACAAATTTTAGCTATGGTTGTACTGATAGTTTCATATAACTAACAACAGCTATCCAAAGGACACCCAGGCTGTCCTGATGCCAGGGCTGTGGGAGGACCAAACCATAATGGTGGAAGGTTCTGTGTCCAGCTGCTTGCCTCCACCTTTAGCCAGAGGTTATCCCCATGAAGCTTTTTAACAGGTGCTTTTTAACCCATTTAAGACAGATGAATTGTAAAGCTTATGCATGTCATTTCTCATAGTTCGATTCCTTTGGCTGCAATGGCACACATGAAGAAATGCTTAGATAGAAGACAGAAACTGTCTGCAAGGTGTAGTGATGGGCAGATGAGGATTGGCTAATGATCAATGACTTCTACTAATACTGCTATTTACAGAGTTCACATCTTTGTAACTCCAGCTATTACCCCTGTAAATTTTTTCACATTGTACCTGGTCATTTTTCACTACATTCTAATTCACAGCCAAACACCAGATGCTGTGATATGATCCTTCCCAGATGCAAAAATCTCCAGAGGTTCCATGCCTACAAAATAAAAGCTACCCAAGAATATCCTATTTCATTTAATACTAGTCTTGGAAATCTTTCATCTGGTCATTCCAGTATAAAGTGTAACCAGACAGTGCACATGTGCAGTTTCACTAGAAAGTGAACAGATATTTACAACACAGGGAACAGAGCAGGCCAGAAGCCCTAGAAAAAACAAACACACAAACTATAAACCATTGGTTTGGTAGTTCAGAACAACAGTCTGAGATTATACTGTCATTTAATGCTGCTGTCTAGGATTTAATTTTCCCAGCTAACACAAGTTTATTTGAAAGGCACTGCAGCAAGCTCATAGTTAGATGGCCAGATCTATCCTGGCTGACATTACAAGGGAAAGGAAAGACAGACGTGATGACACAGGAATCTTTCCGATCATAGCTGCCTCTGCTTTGTACCTGCTACCACTGAGTGCTTGCCAAAACCCCTTTTTGTGTATGTATTGTGCAAGACTACCTATTTTCTCCCAGTACTCCCGTGACAACTCATCTGCTTTTGAAAGCAGAAAACCTCTCTGCAACCTTTTTCCCTACTTTGATCTAGGATACAGAATTACAGTATTTAAGATTTAGTGGGGATTTTCCACCATCTGCAATAGATGATAACCTCTCAAGTGCAATGCAAGAACCAAAGTCAGAAAATTAAGTGTCCATGTCATCAAGGGAATGTGGGAAAATGAAAAGGAAGGGAAAGCAATTCAGACTTGTGAGTTTTATGACTATCTAGAGTAAAACAAATAATGTAAATATTGCTTCTTTTCCCAGTTTGATGTAGAAACTTGCAAAGCTCTGATTCCTGTAAACAGTATGGACTTTCAGAGAATCACAGAAGCACAGAATATTGAGTTGGAAGGGATCCATAAGAATCATTTAAATGACTTCTAGGCTCTGGGAAGTTCTGCAAATTTAACCAGCCTTTGTTCCGCCTTCTCTTTCCTTTGTTGAGTTCCTTCACTTATTGAGATTGTAATAAAATAATGATGTCCAAGTTAGAATAAATACCTTCCTGGGCTCAGTGACTGATCTTTGGTTTCCCAGGGATGTTTCATATTAACAAAACTAAGGCATCAAGGAAGCTAGACATACAAGTAATAATAGACTTGACCATTTTTGACTCAATTACTGAATGTATAGTGTGGGGATCTTGCATGATTGTGCAGCCTCTGTCAGCAACTCTGGTGAGCTCAGCCACCACTCACACCTTCTGCACCAGATCTCTGCACAGATCTCTGTGCCAGCCTGGTTGGAGACACCTTGTTTTCACCAACACTGAGTCAGAAGATCATGCCTCAGCAGAACAGCCTCTGGAGGCTTCCTGAAGGCAGGGAATGCAGTGCTGCTCAGACTTTGGCCTCCGAGTTGTCCACTCAAAAAAGTAGCCTCCTTTTGAAAATCCTGGGAAACGTAGGTCTTGCTCATTCCTGTTCTGGCCTGTGTCCAGTTGTGGGCTCCTATTTACAAGAATGACAAGGGGCTACTGGAGCAGATCCAGCAGAGACCAAGACCGAGCATCTCTCTTATGAGCAGAGACTTTGGGAGCTGAGCTTGTTTAGTCCAAAAACAGAGAGGAGATGTCATCAATACATATAAACGTCTCAGACAGTGTCAAGAGGATGGTGCAAGGCTTTTTTCTCTGGTGCTTAGTGACAAGGCGAGGAGCAATGGCCACAAAATAAAATGCAGGAAGTTTCACGTCAACATGACGAAGAAGTTCTTCACACTGAGTGGCAGAGCACTGGAACAGGCTGCCCAGGGAGGTCGCAGAGCCTCTCCCTCACCGGACACATTCAAAACGCATCTGGACGCGTTCCTGTTTCACCTACTCTAAGTGACCCTGCTTGGCAAGAGGGGTGGAGCAGATGATCTCCAGAGGTCGCTTCCAAGCCAAACGATTCGGACGTTCTGTGTGATTCTGTTTTTTAAAAACCTTCTGTCGGCCTAGCACACGACGGGGCTGTACACGGCAGGTGCCCACCGACCCCAGTGCGCGGCATAGCCCGGCTCTGGGCACCCCGGCCCGCACTGGCCGGGCCCAGCCCGCAGCACTCCGGCCCCCAAGGCCCTCCCGGCCCCGGCGCAGGCCCCGCCTCCCGCCGCTGCCGGTGCCCGTGAGCCCTGCGCCGTTCCGTAGCCGCAGCACAGGCAGGCGGAGGAGTGTGGCCCGGCCCGGCCCGCCGCGCTGGCGAGATGGCGGCGCAGAAGATTAACGAGGCGCTGGAGCACATCGCGAAAGCGGAGAAATAGTGAGTGGAGGGCAGCGGGGCGGAGGGTGCGGGCTGGGGGGAGCTGGCGAGCGGCTGCCAGCTCGGCACCCGCGCTGTCCGGGCCGCCTGGCGCTCCTGCCCCATGGAGATGGCGTATCCCCTCCTGGCCGGGCACGGGGGCTGAGGAGGCTCTGTGTGCCTGGCGGCGGCACTTCAAGAGAAGGAGAGGGAGGGAGGTGGCGGAGCGGCGGGGGCCGGCGCGGAGGGAGTGGGGGGGCATGGCTGCTCGGCCCCTCCTCCGCCTGAGGGGCGGCTCCCTGCGGGGAGGGTGCTGTAGAGGCCTGCTGCCCCGAACAGGGACAGTAAAGCACCCCCAAGCCTCAACATGGGGTCAGTGTGGCCGTGCGGCTTAGAGGCCTGGAGCCTGAGCAGTTTCCTTTAGGGCCTTGTGACCTCTATTGCTCAGATCCTGACGGCAGTGCGAGGGCTGTCGCTTCTGCCCTTCTGCTAAAGCTAGTGGGAGGGAGAGAAGTCTTAGAATCAGTTAGGTTGGAAAGGGTTTCTGAGATGATCGAATCCAGCCTGTGACCCAGCACCACTCTGTCAAGTAGACCAGGCCACTGAGTGCCACATCCAGTCTTTCCTTAACCAGCCTCTGGGGATGATGACTCTATCAACTCCCTAGGCAGCCCATTCCAATATCTAATAATCCTTTCCGTGAAGCATTCCTTCAAAATGTCCTAAACCTCCCCTGGCACATCTTAAGGCTATAGACAAGTGGGAGAAAAGACTTATGGAGACTATGTTGGATAAAAGGACTTGATTTTGCTGAAGTGGTGTGTGTTTCTTTCCTACCCTTGGGAAGTATATAATTGGTGCTTCTTAGGTGGCTTCAAAGACCTGTACTTATGTCTGTCTTGGAGAGCTTAACATCTATGATAGTCTGTTGCTCTGTATTTTAACACTGAATATAGCCATTTTGCTTGTGACTCTGAATTGCACAGAGTACAGTATAGATGTAATAGAGCTGACTAATCTAAGGGTGCCATAGTTTTAGTAAGAATCGTGACAGGCCCTCTGGAAATCATGGATCAAATGTATAAATTGACATAGAGGAAAAACTTCGAAATAGAAAAAACCCAGCATATCTAACTCAAGTTACTTGACCGAAGCCCTCCAGCAGAATTAATTTTAAGCTTACCTGGAGAGCACTTGAACTAAAGGCACCGAGTCCTCAAATTGTGTGTAGATTGAGTGCATAAGGTATTTCAGCGTGATGCATTTGAGACTCTGACTGTGATAAAAATAGCACAATATAAAGGCATGTGTTAGAGTTACACATTGTGGTTGTCATCCACGTAAGACAACAAGACCACTTTAGGGTCCATATACAACTGTTTTGTGTTGGTCTACAACAAATATGCAAGAAGACTGTAAAGTTAGGGTAATATTTTAATTTCATTTAGAAATGAGCAAGTCAGCATATTGAATTCAAAATTGCACAATGACTCACCTAATTTTCCAGTGTTCAGTTTCCCCTGTGTATCTATGTCTGTGTGTGACACCTCATAGTGTCATGATCTGTTGTAGACATATAAATGACATGTGAGCCTTTGTGTTGGTAAGTAAATTCTTTTATTTGTGTATGCAGTGGGGAGTCTGATCATTCTCAGAAACAAAAAAAAAATGTCCTGTAGAGGAATGCTGGAAACTTCCTGATGTGTGAAAAAAAAATATTGTCAGGTGTTGTGATATTAGAAATCTGGAGATACCATGTTAGTGTAGGAGGAAGTATTTTGCTTCTGCTGCCTTCTTACTGCTGAGAAGTTGGACTTGGGAAGACTCTGGGAACAGTAGAAACATGTCAGGGTGAGGGTTGTAACCATGGGAGATGATTGCAGTGCTTTATGCAGTTATTAACAGGGCTGGCATTTGGTTTTACCACAGTGTTGGCACATAGGTAATTGCTCATTTCCAAGGGTATTCTAAAGTTTGAAATGTATCTTAAGTGCCTTGATGGTGAAACATAAAATATTTACTAATTGTTTCTTGTGTTTTAGCCTGAAAACTGGATTTTTAAAGTGGAAACCAGATTATGACAGTGCAGCTACTGAATATGGGAAGGCAGGTATGTGTGGCTGTAAATATGGCCATATATATTTCAAAGTATTCATCAAGCGTAGTCCCTGATAGCGTTTTACATATTTTTATTACATTGCTGTGTAAGTAAAACTGTTTTGAAGACAAAATGTAAAATGAAACAACAAAAAAACCCCTTGGTAGCACTGTAAAATGAATTTCAGGTTGTACTTGGAGATCTAGAACATTTTCCAAACTCAATTTTTTTTTTCAAGATTACAACTTCTGTTGCTAAATGTGACAAAAATAAAGCTTTCTTTCTTTCTTCCACTTGTCCACCCCCAAATCCGGTGACTTTATCTACAAAACAACAGACGTTCAAACTGGTTTTAAAATTTTGCTTTATCATCATCTTAGGAAATATGTCCTGTCAAAGACTGTCTTATTAAGATGAGATGCTGCCAGGTTGGGGTTTTTTTCCGGCCCAGTAAGGTCTTATTCCTCACATTTTCCACTGCCAAGTGGCACACTGAATATAACATTCTTACTAGTTGATATATTTTTGTTCTCAAAACATTTTCTTCTTTCTCATAGTGGTAATTTGTCATGGTCTTTTGGCTTCTTAGGTATTCCTACTTATTCACCTAAGACTGAATACAGAAATAAGAACTTGGAAGAGTAACTGAGCATTTATAAATTGAAATTTATTTTAAATCTTACTTTATATTTTATTAGTTAAGCGAGATAGAAATACATATTTGTACCCTGAAATGACTGTGCTGACAAAGTTATGGGTATGCTTTGTTGGTGGTGCATTTCTGACTTACTGTATAACTCCTAATGATTAAAGTTATCTAAATATGTACTCCTTCATTTCTGTAATTAAAATACAGCATGAGTGACTCTCAGTGTCCAGGTAAACCCATTGAGAGCTGTTTGTACTGTAGATGTGTATGGAAGTGGTGTTGATAATAAATGTCTTTAATGGTAACTATGTAACTAATGAAACAAGGATAACTATCTGGGATTTTTGGGAAGACCTTGGTAAATTGTAACCATGCATTTGAAGAGCCTATTTGCATCTTTAGGTAGCTAAACTTTCAGCAGCAGTGGTAAAAAAAAAGACAATGTCAACTTGTAAATAAAATCCTTATTTGCTTTCTTGCAGCTGTTGCTTTTAAGAATGCCAAGCAGTTTGACCAGGCCCGGGAAGCCTGTTTAAGGGAAGCTGAGGCCCATGAAAACAATAAAGCGTATCTTTTCACTGATTGAGATAGTTTCTTGCCAAGAAGCTGACTAGTTGCTACTTTTATTGGTGTTATGGGGGTTGGTAGCAGGTTATTTAATATATTTGCACACTTTTTCAGTGTAACAAAATTGCATTTAAAATTCTGTTCCTGTGTGCTCTGAATGGGAAAACTAAAGAACTGTTGGTGAAAAAGTTAATGTGTTCCAAATAACAGCTGACAGGTGCCCAAGATACCAGGGTACTGCTTCAGATATTTAATTGGTTTTTAATTACGTACTAATGCAATATTATACTAATAGTATAAACTAAATGAAACTCTGACATTATTACAGTACTTGTAGTACTGTTTGATTAGCAGGAATGTATTTTAAGTAAATGTGCTTTTTACAACTTTATATGTAGCTATACATTGGTATATTGCATTTATTCTGTCCTTAGAATGATTGATTTTTTAAAACTTGCCTGCAGTCTTGGTTCGATTTGCCTTTATGGGGTTCCTTGCTTTGAAATTAGTAGTTGTGTACGATTTTGTACATTAATGTTTTTCCTGCATTATATTTTTGTGGCTTTTGTCCTTGACTTCAACAATTTCATGTGCAGTCTCTTTCATGCTGCCAAGTAAGTACAGAAGTGCTAAGTAGTGTGAAATAGATTTTTTAACATACAGTACAAGCATGAGCTGTCATTTTGATCTCAGTGTAATAAATATTCTGATTCAAGTCATTTTGCTGCTTCAAAACTAGTTCAGTGGAAGTGTGAGCCAGGAAAGTTTGAAAATCTATAATGGCCACCTGAAGAAAGGATGATTTTGGCATTCTTCAGCACCTATGATAGCAAATATTTTTTCTTAAATGAACTTCTCATAATTTTGAAATTCTGCACTGTTGAGCTAATTAAGAAATAGTACTTCAGAGGTGACAATAATCCAAATATTGCCTGGGATCAGGTTAGGATAGATTTTTGCCAGGGAGTGTCGTTCAATTTTGTGGAAGATAAAGTTAGACATATGCTGTGTCATTAACTAAAACACTTGAAACATCCTCAAAGCATTAAATATTAACAGTGAAGACATTAGATAGTCAGTGCATGTTAACTTTTGCTTCATAACTACAGCTTGTTGTAATACACCATCTCTAACCAATTGTATATTTTTTTTCCTCTGCAGAGCTTATGAACAAGCTGGCATGATGCTGAAGGTATTCTTATTTACGGGGTTTTTTTTAAGTTCCGTTTTATGGTGACAAATATTATGTGCTGGACCGTTTTACAAATATATGTAAGCAAATGGCATTTTCAAGTGAAATTCTTTTGTTGACTTGTAGTTCTCCCCTCTACCTTCTGTGGATTAGGAAAGCAACATTTGTATTTGGGGGGAAAGTTAGTTTTCCTTTTGTAGAAGGAAAGAAGAGTTCCTAATGTCAGAGGGTAACAGAAGAGTGATGCTGCTTTGACTCTAAACTACCACAAATTTATGACTTATACAAAAGTTTAGTATTAAAAGTGAATTCTATGGAGTTGATGGTCAACTTTCACTAGCCCTACAAGTTTGTAAATAAAAATTAGAATCTTAGTAAGTTATTGCAATTTGCTTCGATTTGTGTCATTGCACATAAGCTCATTTCCTGACTCCTTTCCACAGTGTTCCTGTGACTGTTGTCTTGTAGGAGATGCAGAGGCTCCCTGAAGCAGTTCAGCTGATTGAGAAGGCCAGCATGATGTACCTGGAGAATGGGACACCAGACACAGCAGCCATTGCACTGGAACGAGCTGGAAAGTGAGTCTGACTTATTGGTGGCTAGAATCTGTGCAGGGCATGGGTATGTCAGTGGTTTTCTTTTATGTCTTTTTGATGCTTTCAGGTAAAAAATATTTTCTTTTCATCTGAAGAGAAAGTATTGATGTTTATTACAGGTTAATAGAAAATGTGAGTCCAGAGAAGGCTGTACAGCTCTATCAGCAAGCAGCGTCAGTGTTTGAAGTAAGTAGGGGATTTTTGTGTGTGTGTTTTTGGTTTGTTGGGTTTTTTTTCTTTCAGCTATAAAGTAAAGAAAAAGCCTAAGATTAGGTTCTAAATTATGTTTCCCTCATTTTACATCAGTGGCTGAGTAATGGAGCTGAAGGCTTCTCCCACTGTAGAGAAGAAGATGACAAAAGTTAGGAGTTTGCAGTTTACTTTGCCTTTTTCTCAGTTTAGGGCTTGACAGAATCTGAATTTTGTAGTTCAAGTGTTCCACCTCTTGTTGGGCAGCATAGAGAGTAGGGAACATGTCTGCTGAACCCAAAATAATTTGAAATCCCTGAAGGCACAGAAGAAGAGATTTTGCTTGGTGCTCCCTCATTGCATGAGCCAATGATTTGCCTCTTTGCAAGTGGCTTTGATGTATTTCTCTATTGCCGGTTGTCATGTGTTTCCAGATTAGCAAATTTGCATTGACATTCCTCTGCTGAACAGAGCCATACGAGAGCTGTCTGTGGAACTTGGGAGCACTGATACACTTCATGTTTCCCTTGAGTGTGTGAACTGCTGGTCTAATAACTAACAGTTGTTCTAAGTTACAGGTGACACACTTAGATTAAAGTCTAGTGCTCTTAATTCTGTGCAAATGAAATAAGAATGTCTGAATTATTATTTTTTTCTTCTCTAGAATGAAGAACGTTTACGGCAGGCATTAGAAATGCTAGGGAAGGCATCAAGACTTCTGGTCAGAGGACGCAGGTATAGCTTTATCTCTTTTTGTTCTTTTAATGCAATATAATCTTAAAATGTTGTTTTGATTGTGGTTTTTTGTCTTGGTGTTGTTTGGTTTATGTACTGTTAATTCTTACTTGAGACTCACTTCAAACTAAGATCCAGTTTCTGTGGGATATGCCACGTTCATCCAGGAACCACCTGTTTTGTGTTCTGGGATGAATGTGAGCTGAAAGACTTTTGCTCTGTGAGACCACTAGTTTTCATTAATTCTTAAACTATTTCAGGAATTTTTTTTTGTTTTTTCCCCCCAACATTAATATGTAGAAAGTACTTGAAAGTCTTCTATAGCTGTGGGATATAAAACAGAGGAATTAGGAATAACCTGATGAAAAAAATCTGCAGCATTCTGATTCTGGACTTATTAAAGAAGAGAATCTTGGAGTCTCAGTGAGAAAAGTTTAACTGTAAATTACTTACACCAAACTTGACCTTCAGTTCATCTTAGACTTGCTTCACTGACACGTTTAAGTCCTTTAACAACTTGGTATATTGATAGTTCATGGATATCAGACTTACTGGTAGCTTATAATTACCTCAGGACATACAAGAATGTGTTAGTGTATGTAACAAAGCATTCATCTCATACAATGTTACAAAACCCAAGGTTTCTCTGAATAAATACCAGAGATATTCTTAGCATGTACACAAAAGGAATTGCTGACTATATATTTACCTTCTCTGTTAGTAAGATCTACTGCTGATTTTCAGGTGTGTTGTTGTTTATTCCAGTAGACTTGCCACCGTCTTAGTTAAACACTTTGTAATTAGCTTTGGGTTCATTGTGTTGTATTCTTGGCACTGATACTCCTGTTTTTTTGGTTTTTAGATTAGATGAGGCTGCACTGTCTCTTCAAAAGGAAAAAAGTATTTATAAGGAAATTGAAAACTACCCCACCTGCTATAAGGTAAATTCTAAGTTTTAAGACTTCTAATAATACATCTCTATTTTTTAAATTTTTGTTGTTACTGATGTCTTACAGATGATGGGTACCTTTTGATTAAGCAGTAAGCTTCTTGATAAATAATGAGAGTTTGTGGTAGTGGTATTTCTCCAAATTTTAGCTGTGCTTTTGTAATTTTTAAGTTAAGGTGCTGTTATCTACAGGAGCTGTCAAAACCAAACAACACAGAAAAGATAAAGATGTTACCAAAAAACAAACTTCAAAAACTGTTACTTGGGACAACAATCCATTAAAATGTTATAGAAGATAACCCATTTCGTACCAGCTGAAGAGATGGATTTTTCACTGGATTGTTCTGACTCTCTTGTGTCAGTATCTTAGGATGATTGTGGATTGTAATGATCTTTCTCATACTAGATAACAACAGTCTACTATTTTTCTCATATTTTATTGTTAACTTCTAAAGAATCATAAGGCTGTTTTTTGTTTGTTTGTTTAGAAAACCATTGCTCAAGTCTTAGTTCATCTTCACAGAAATGATTATGTTGCTGCAGAAAGATGTGTGAGGGAAAGCTACAGGTAAGTCTACTTCGTATCCTATGATTTTAAATTGAACGCTTCACTAGTGTAGATCTAGCTTGTGTGACCTGCACTTCTTTTGACTTACAGTGCAATAATAATATTCCCTGGTGTATGGCTATCAGGAATCTTTTTCACACATAACAGATCTAGGTGTAATGGCTACAGCAGTTCTTCTTAACAAACCTAAAATACAAAGTCATAAAGAACTAGTTATTTGTGACAGGGGAAATGAGATGGAGATGAAAAGTTCTTGCCATGTTACTGAAAAAAAATTTGATGTCAAAAATGGATTAGTGTTTAACTGGCAGTTCTTAATTTCAACTTTCATTGGACTTCAGTAGCAAAATCTCAAAAACCCATGTTTTTACTGAAACTGTGTTTTTTTAGTGAAATGGACATATGTATAGGTTAAATTGTACTACTTTAAATACTCTTTCAAGGTCAGTTTTTAAACATTTTGCTTATGTTTTTCAAATCTCCAGTTTTATATACAGAAACTCATGACAGAATTTTTCTGTATGTAATGTGGAGATTTTATTGACTAATCAGAAAAAAAATAATCTTATATTCTCGTTTTGTCTTGACTATGATTGTGGTCTTATTTGCAGTGTGCAAACTGATGTTACTTAAAGTTTAATTTTTATGGACATGATTCATGTACCTGAAGAAATTAACTCTTTCCTTCAGTATACCAGGATTTAATGGAAGTGAAGACTGTGCAGCACTGGAACAACTTTTAGAAGGGTATGATCAGCAAGATCAGGATCAAGTTTCTGAAGTCTGTAATTCTCCACTCTTCAAATACATGGATAATGATGTAAGTAGGCAGATCTTGTGATTGAGGGTTTTCTTCAGATTAAGAGAGTGGGGGCTTTTTCCTCATAGAGGAAAATAAGAAGAGCACAGTCCATGTATTTATTATGCCATGCTGCCCTTTGGCTATGAGCTTACTGCATTCTTTTACTTTGCCTGCCAGTGATGATGCTGCCTTTCAGATGGTGTGAAGGATTAGGTAAAAGAGCAGCTTGTTAAGGATTTGCTGAATTTTTTTAATGAGTTGACCAAAATTCAATCCTCTTCTGCATGCTTCCTTAAGGGCAAGAACAGCTTGCTGCTTCTGCTTTTTCTCAGAAATACCATGCAGCAGATAAATGTGCATAAACATGAACAGAGCCTGATGCCTACAGGATAGCATCATTGAATGTTTTTTCCATTGCATATTCTTAGCAATGTGGGTACTCATTCAGGATAGATTTTGAATTTGGAGCAAGTAGTTGTCTCTTTCCCCACTGTTTTTTATTTAATTGAATGTGTAAATTGTAGGAGGTATATGATAGGAAGGGTATGAAGTAATGGAAACAATCATCTCTGCCAAACCTTGTAGCAATATTGGCTAATTTTACTTTGTTGAATAGGAAAAATTAAGTTACTGGTCTTGCTGAACAACACTTGTAAGACTGTTCACATGATCTAATACTAGATAATGTATGAAAAGCTACATATTGGAATTACTTATTTTCTACATAAAGAATGAACCAGAGGAGCTATGTGGCTGATTTATTTGATAAAAAGCAGCATCAATACAGATCTCATATCCCATTCTCAGAGTATTTGAGAGAGAGAAAAATGAACCAATGTTATGTTTATTCCAAGATGGAAAAATACACCCTGAGAGCATCATCACTCTGTTTCTCTACTGAGATGTTGCTTGCTTGCTTATTGTGAGCATCAGTCAATTCTATGATAGTACAGAAATTAAACTTGCCTTGTTATTGTCAGTATGCCAAGCTTGGTCTTACCTTGGTGGTCCCAGGAGGTGGAATCAAGAAGAAATCGCCAAATGCTGCCCAAGACAAAGCCAGGGGACCAGCTGCAGTGGGCTCTCATGCTGATGAGGAAGAGGATGAATATTCTGGTGGACTATGCTAGCTACAGACTAGGTTGTCATAAATACCTGACTGAGCTGTGATGCTGAGCATATCCAAAGGTACCAGATTTACCAGAGCTTCATTGCAATTGTGGTATGGGAATCCTAATATTAACTTGGCAGCTTCTGGGTGCAGTGCAGGAGAAAAAGCATGATTGTACCCATCATCTTGAAACATCTTTGGACTTCATCTCTTACCTGGCAGGAGCTTCCTTAGTGCCCTGCCTTCAGCTGACAGAATAAAAATAGAGAAGAATTTTACTAAAATTAGCACAGTTTAAAAGAAACTAAAACCTCAGAAGCACTGGAGGGAGAGTGGTACAAAATTTTAAATGCTGGATTTCAACAGCTGACACTTTTGGTCCCAGTAAGATGTTTGCAATTGTTTCAGAGTTAATATATGATGATTCATCTGGCTATTTATGTGCCGTTTAGGCAGACTGTGCCAGGCAGGGTTTTTACTTTTGTAAGGACTAGGGGGAGCATTCAGTTGGTTTTCAACATGTTTTTAATCCACTGGGGAATATGAATTTAATACCTTACTTCTTACAGTATCCACATGAGTGTGAAAAAAGCCAACTAGGTTGAAGTTATCTTGAATATGAATTTAATACCTTACTTCTTACAGTATCCACATGAGTGTGAAAAAAGCCAACTAGGTTGAAGTTATCTTGAAAGCTTAAAAATACACATCTGCCTTTCCTCCTAAGAAATGTATAACCTGAAGTACTAGGAAATAATTGTGTCCGTAGTGTTTGTAATGTGCACCTTATAAAAGGAAGGAGTGAACAACCATTCTTAGACTTGTTTTTGAAGTATGCTATAACCAAAAATGAAACTGAAGTTAGCAGGTTATGTGCACTGAATACAAACTTCCAAAGACAAATGTTTAACAAAAACTTTAGGAATGATTTTTTAGGAAAACTAGGTGGAATGATCCAGTGATATGTTTGAGTTCGTGAGTGTCATAGGTGCTTATTTGCTAAATAAGTGTGCTAGTGTATGAAGACATTTGTTTTTTTCATATTTTCAAAGCATTGAACAGAGATCCCTTATAAGTGGCATTTTTCAAACTAGCTTAGAATCCAAGGTAACCACAATGCATCCTGTTTCCATTTGGTTTCAAGTTATGTGTTTTGCAAGCTGCTTTAGTGTCCTAAATTTATTTCACCTTTTTATGCTTAAAAGTTGTCAAGTCTAGAAGTTGTACCTGTGGCTTGTTCTTCAGCAGGACCTAAGCAAGGTCTGCACTAGGGTAACATCACTTGGAATCCAGCAGGGATTTGTATGTGATGCCCAAAGCTCTGTAAACAAGAGACCAAAAGCACAGTCTGAAGTGTTGGGCTAGTTTCTCCCATATTAAGGAATTGACTGTCATCAAAAGTATCAAGCATATGTCTGACAAAATTGTGTTGAAGGTTCAAATTTTAGAGGGCTAATGCTCACTTTCCTTGGGATGACTAGCGCTTAGTAACATTGAGATAGCAGCACAAACTGCAGCATAATTTGCTGTCACGTTAGAAAGTCACATTATTCAATTTAATGGGTGTTCAAAAACCAATTTTGTGTCTTGTCTTGTGTAATAATAACCATGAATTTTAAAGCTATTTAAGATGCACCTGTAGTTCTTTTTGATGGGTAATTTCCCTTTGTTATTGATGATGTATAAAAAAGTTTTGACTATGAAATTTTAGGAGGTGAGTTGCTTTTATGAGAATGCTCAGAGGTGTACATGAAAGGTGGTTTTGAAGACTTTCCTAGAATTCTAGAACTCTTCCAGAATTTTTGCAATTGGAGGAACTCACTTCAGTTTAACTGAACTTCTGCCTTCTGGATTTTTTAATCAAGTTGAACATGACACTTAGAGTGGCAAGTCTTTATCACAGGTAGAAAAAAATGCACATGTAGGAACTCAGGGAACCCTAAGTAATTTTCTTCAAGCATTTTCTGCTCCTTCTAGTTCTGAGATCAGTTTTATTGTGTGAGCCCAAGGAGTCTGCTTTTTGTGTTTGTGAACAATTGCACGTATCTGAAATGATGAGGTGCATAAGAAAACGGAGAACTTTGTGCTTCTGTGGAAGAATTTTCAGATTTATTTAAACTGTGCTTGTAACACTAACAGGCCCTTAAAAGAAAAAATAAAGTTTATGTTACATTTTAAAAACATACTTTCCATATGGCCAAAAAAAAAAAAAATAGATGTGCAAAACTGTCTTCCCCCCTCCCTCAAGTTGTTTCTTTTTTCTGTGCCAAGTGTGGAAAATCTGGGACAAAAGTGACTGGTACTTAACATGTTAAGCTGCCATTGAATTGACATTTCTGATTCTTAGTAGTAGAATCTTAATATTTAATTGCAATGTTGCCGCAAAGACCAAATCTGCAGAAATGGAAGCGTCTGAAAATAAGATGGTCTATTTTATATAACTTATTCTCCTATTTTAGACAGTGAAAGTGTGTTAGGAATGTTAACTGCCTTTTAGTAAATATTTAACTATAGAAAAAACTGTCTGTATATTATGTGTTAGTGTTTGTTTCTATCTTTCAAAGCAATTTGCACACTTATGTAAATACCATTTAAGTGATCTAAAATGGAAAACATAACATTTACAGCAAGAGTTTCCAAAACCAGTGTTGATTGTAATAAAAAAAAAAAAGTTAAATTGTGCATGGGGGCTGAGCAATGGCCGATGCAATGTATATGTAAAATCAGAAGATTTCTAAATTATCTGTAACTTAATACTCAGATGATCAAGTGCAGTGTGAAACCTGTGCTTTACTTGTTCTTTCCCAAAATCTGTGGTGTAATAGAGTACAAAATGTGTTTGTAACAGCTCTACAGATGCTGCCTCTTGAGAAGAGGCTGTGTGTTTCACCAACATGAAAATAAAACTTGAAATTAAGGCATGGCTAGTAGCTTTCTCTCTTGTTGATCAGGTCCTGCTGAGGGCCACCTTTTTAAAATGGTGTTAATTATATTTGATTTGTCACTGGGATAGATTTTCAAAGTGATCTTTGGCATGAGAATACCAGATTGGCATTATTCAAGTTGTAATCAATGGAGAGTTTGAAAAACAACAAATTTCACACAGCTTAAGGATGTGAATTCTCTAACTCTTTGGAGACTTCATAATTGTCGAAAAATCACCTTTTCTACTATTCTAAACTAAAACTTGCTGGAATATTTGAGGGTTGAAGAATATGGCACTGAAGTTCTATGCGTGTAGCGGGAATTGTTCCTTGCATGCTGCAAATATGCAGGTGTATAAAATTACAAGAATTAAGCTGTTCTCAGGAAAAAAAAAAGTCATGTTATCTAGATTTGTAATAAGTAGTGAACTTTTTTGGATGCAGGAAATGGAAAAAAGGAGCAATGCTAACCTCTTACCACTAGTAGTGGTAGTAAATTTGGAGGAAGTAGATGTAACTTTAGAGAGCAGAAGGGAACCACTTGGGACCTGCGGTTTGAGTGAACGGGGGTATGAATCTCTGAGTTAATGGTCTGTAGAGGCCAGCATGCCCAGGAGCTGGGCTCCGCTCTTCCTCTGCCTCGGGAGCTATTGGGGAGGATGTGCACGAGTGCTGTCTCTGAGCACCTTCCGCAAGGCCGGCGCGTCTTTGTTTCAGAGCCGCTGCCGTTGCCCTTCCGCCGTGATTTCCAGAGCAGCCGTCAGCCTGGAACAGGAGCGGAGCGGCAGCTGCAAGGCTGCACGTACGTTTCCAGAACATGTGGCTGCTGTGATTCATCTGTTGAGTCCAGTGGGAATAGTGCTAAGGAGCGTGGCCGGACTCCGCAGTGCGCGCCGCCAGCATCTTCACTGGTGTGCGACCAGTTTGGACTGCGCCCGAGAAGCGTCCCAGTCCTAGAGTGACAGAAGCGGACTCCAGCATGTGCACAGTGAAAATGGGTTGCCAGTAGCTGTCGTGCTTGTTTTCGATTTGTGTTTACGTGCCTTTACTTTGCGTGTTTTCTGAGCTCTGCGGAACCCGGCGGGGATGTTTTATCCCTCTTAGCGCTAGATGGTGCCGCAGAGCTGGCGCAGGCCATCCTCTCGCTGCTGGGAGCCTCTGCTCCGTGTCCAGAACAGCTTCTGCCTTTAAATATGCTCAGCTGGAGTGTTGGTTTGGTTAAATATCCACACGGGGACCTGCCCTTGCTGCTGCTTCTCGTGACTTGAAACACCTGCCCGAAGTCGTAGAAGTCAGCTTAGGAACACAGCTTAGGTGGTTGTTTTTTCACTTCTCTGAATATGGGCCTGGGAAATCGGGTGATTAAGAGCCGGGTTATGGAGGGTGGATGGGCAAATGAAACAGTAGCCAGTGTGCACTATAACCTGTTAAAAGAAACTTTCAGCTCCAGGGCTGGCTGATTCTGCTACAACTGGCAGTCTTACTGCACCCACAAACTTTTATGTAATGCCTCATGCACAGACATCAACAAATATAGGGGGCAGGAAAATTAACAAAATGGAAGGAGTGAGGAAGCTGGTCATCAGGCAATGGTATGTTGATGGATGGAACAGAGAGGTCGTGCTGTAATTTGCTGAAATGAGTTTGCTTAAAAATAAATGCTACTTTCTGATTCATCCACAGAGGCAGGGAGGGAAGGATGAGGGCTGGCATGACTGCTCTTTCCACACTGGGGAGAGGTTCTGCTGCTGTGTGCCATGTGAGGGAGTCTGAATACAGACACATTACATCCTTTGCCTGCCACTAACTGACTGGAATTCAGGAATAAAAGGTAAAACTTTATAGCTGCAAACAGGGACTTTGTGTGTGTACTTGACAACTTTATCTAGCCTATGCTTCCTGTGCTGCACTGCTCAACAAATGTCCTACAGTAATTGTGCAGGTAATAATAGAGCAGGGAATTCATGAAGTGTAAAGACTTATGGTACCCCATGTGTTTTATGGGTGCCAACTATTTTATTTAATTGGCCACCATCCAGTAATTTTATGGCTGCTTTTTTGTGTCAATGTATGATTTTCCAGGCTGAATAACTGGAGCAAGAATGAGGATCCTCTCAGCTGTGCTGGAGCCTGGAGCACAGGCTGGAGTGTAAGGAGTGAGTGATTAAAGCTGGGTGGACTTGGGGGAGTGAGACAGCTGTGTACTAACACCCACTAAGCAAAATATTGTAAGGCTTTAGTAAGAAAGCTGGAGAAAGAGTAGTATACTTAAAAATTCTCCTTTAAGTAAGACATGATCTGGTAATTTCTGCTACTGCCTTAATGTTTATCTTATAAAAAATACCATGTTCTGCACCTCATGGGAATTCCTGAGAAGTCATTTTCTTTGAAACACCATCAAAGAGTTATTTCTCACCACTTTTTCATTCTAATCCTGATGCAAGACACGAGTTTGGCGAAAGACTGTGCTGCTGAGAAACACTGGAGAGTGAAAGAAAATTTCTTTTCTGTTGATTTAGGGTTCTTTTTCCCTTTAGATCTTAATATTCTCTAAATTATAGATTTTTTTTTGCCTTTGTAGCTCATGCACGTTAGCATGCAATCTGAGATTCAAGTAGCTGTTTTTCTGTATTTGTCATCCTGCAGCCATTAGGGAGCAGAAGATTTCTTATGACTGAGATAGGAGCAGGGGGAAATCAAGAGAGAAAGTATGCACAGGAGTGCACACACCAGTCATTTTTTGATTCTGGGTGTGCTAACACAGAACTAGCCTTCTCTTCATGGATAGACTTTCAAATGGCTTCAGATCTATGTGGCTTTTCTACCTCTTTTTTCCCTGGAGATGCCATGATTGCAAAAGTTCTCAGGAACAGGTGTGAATACCTCATAGCATAACAAAATCTGATATCAATGACACGCAACCAGGGTAGTAAGTGCTAGTAGTAGCCTGAATGCATACACATGTTTTATGCTTATCCCTACTGACATTTATAATATGATAATGTTTGTTTTAGAAGAACATGGATATCTAAATCAGAAACTCTATTTCAGAAGCAGAGTTTCTTCATGAGACTGAAGTGCAGTAATGGGATGACTTGAAATCTAGTGTAATTTGGCCTATAAGTTAATTCCTTCAACACTTTCAGAGAGATTTCTGTTTCCAGGATAAATTTCTATGTATCTGTTTTGCAGGAAACAGATATGGGAAAACATTCCACATCTGTGATCACTTCACTGGACTTTGAAATAGTTTGTTAAAAATGTAGGAGGGGAGAATTCACAGCAATTTTTTTCAAGATATTTAAGGAGTACTTTTATTTAAGGAATAATAGTTTATTTAAGGAATAGAAAACCTGTTGGGTTTTCTCTGAGTTTGTATTGTCGGTAATTCCACTGATGACTAGGTGCAGTATTGTATTGCTATAATTAAAAAATTGGCCACTTTTAAAAGTCAATACTGCTGCTACTAGGACTTTGATCTTTATGAAAGAGATATGGGAGATGTTAATCAATACATTCACTATGACTGAAGTATAGAAAGAGACTAGGAGGCAAGGTGTGATGGAAATGAGTGAACTTAGATAGAAGAAACCAAGGTGGATTCCAGCCCAGTGCTGAGTACTTGTGCCCTCTTATGATTTCCTGATCATAGATGAAGGGTGAAGGAACAGCTGGAGACATAATATGTTCTTTGACAAATAACAGAACAGCATGAATCACACATCTGATAGCTTGTGTAAATCACAGAAATCACCGTTTTTGTCAGACACTTGAAGGTAGTTTGAGCATAATTCTGATGCAAGGCAGCAGGGGAAAGCATTTTTTATGATGTCCCTTCAAATAATATAAAATTTATACTTTTCTGTTCTAATGCATTTATTCAATGGAGTTTCCAGATGCACAGCAACTGAACAGAGTGTAACAAAGAGAATCCTGTTTTCTGCATTGTTTCCTTTCCTTTTTAGTTGTGTGCATTTTGTCTTGCTGCAGGAGCAGGAGTGTTTCTTGAAGGCTTTGCTGTTTATCACTTTCAGGGTGGGGTGTTTTGGTTTTGGATTTTTTGTTTCTTTGGTTTTCTTTTAAGTTTGGGCTGAAGAGAAATCAAGCCTTTCCTTTGGGTGGCTATTCCAGTCAATTTTCACCCTTCTGACCATTTTTAGATGAATTCTCACCATCTTATTAAAATCATTAATTTTAAAATGGCTGAACTTGGTTCGTGTCCATTAAAGAGAAACGGTAGTTTCTCAGTAGAATTAATGTACTATCATGGATCTGGAGCAGATGGAAAAGCTCATGGTCTTTGTCAGGAATCCAGGATGTGCTGTGTTAGTGGCAGAAAGGCTGGCATTTTGTCACTATTTTCCATTTTATCTTTGACCAAATTTAAATAATGGGTGGATGTGACACAAAATCATTAGATTTAGGCCATGTGCGTGTTCAAAGTTGCGGTAGAGAAAATGAAGGCTTGAATTTCAAATGTACAAACTATTTTTCCACCCTGAAGCAGATTTTTAGGGGCTGTCATTTGTCATCAGACTCTTTTTCTTTTGAGTGTGGAATTTATACTTCTTTAATAACTGCATAATTCTTTCAGTTAACTGTGGTGTGGCTCACTAATATAGCACATATCATATGATACAGAATGATAGCATTTTGAGACAGCTGGGTTAAATGTGAATTAATTGCTTAAAATAGGAATGTTATGGTTTTTGTCAGTCTTCTAAGTTATTTCTGTGTAGTTATTTGTCTTTGTCTCTCTTCCTGATTTTCTTGAACTACAATTCTAAGCAGTTTTTAAAGACGTTGCACTGCATCACCTGATTTCTATAGGAATGGTTGGAAGTATCTGGCAGTGATTTTCTCTTCAGATGAACATTTAAGTTACTCCTAGGCAGCTGTGGTGTATTTTTGTTCACCTTGTCAATCTCTATATTACATTTGTTCCTATGGTTCTCTTTGTTTAAGGGATGTCACGTTACATATCAACCATGTGAGTATCACTTCATGGCTTTCAAAGGGTTTTGGGCTTTTTTTTGGATGGATGACTGGCAGCCTGTGGACCTTTGGCAAACTCTGATAGTCAGTCTGTAATCAAATTGTTTGGAGCAGAAGTCCAGGACAATTCTCGATTATGATCTTGTTTCTGCTGGTTGAGCTCTTTAAAAGAAATTTCGCAGTGAAGGAGGAGTTCCATGAAGAGCTTGGAAGATGCACATCCCCATCTGTGCTGAAGTTAAAAGAATCAAAGGGTGAAACTTTTGTAACCAGCAGGAGAGAATGAAACACTGTGATAATCTGTGCACAGATCCATTCGCATCCATGAGTGCATATGGCTTTAAAAAAATCACGTTCAGGAAAGAACAGGAAGTCACTAAGGTAAGGAAATAACATTTATTTTTTATTCCTTCAGTGATGCAGATTTAAAAAAAATGCTTTTATAGCCAATATTGCAATCAGAGAGCTAGAAGCAAATTCTGAGCTCTAATTTCAGATCTGGATCATCAATTCACTGTCCCTGGACCTCACTGTGGGAGATAAGTTGGAGTCCAGTGTTCTCCAAGTACATGATAAACAGTAAACTCTCCTTCTCTCTCTCCCTCTCTCTCTCTCTCTCTCTCTGTCTCTCTCTCTCTTTCCTGTTAATGTCTTTGCCTACAGAGAGAATACAGCAGATCCTCAGCTGTGCAAGGTGTGCTGCCTTGAGGCAGCCAACTGTACCCATGGGCCAAAATTCCTCAGTGAAGGATTGCAAACTTTTGGCTTTTCACCCTTTCTCCCAGACAGGCCTCCATGGCAGGCAAGGGCTGGACTGAGACTGGTGTATGTGTTTACCAGCCACAGACTCCCTCTCCTGGGGGAAAGATACTCACTTTCTTCTATCAGGGTTTCTAAATGCTGGACCATGCTTGCCAAGGCACTGAGTGGAAGAGACAAGTGGACAGGGAGATTGAGGCCATAGATGAGTTGGAGGTTGAAACAACATCTACCATTTGTCAAGGTCATTAATATCCAGGCAAATTGTCTTTGAGCTTCTTGGGGCTGTTTGAGTTGTTACTGAAATGCAGCAGTTTCCAGAGCTGAAGGATCCACAACATAATAGTATGCAGAAACCTCACAGTGCAATAATGTGAAAAATAGTTTTCTCAAAATACTACTACTGTATGGATTTAAAGCAGAAATTTGATGCTGTTTAGACTAATTGCTGGACTGGTTAGCCTTGCATCATCACTTCTTGGTTCAGCTTTTCTCTTCTGTCATGAGAATTTATTATCACATATTGTGGTCATGGCCCTGTTAACCCCAGTGATCCTGTACCAGCTTACTCTCCTTCTATTTGTTCCTTAGAAATTGCCATGTTTCATTCTGTTGGTCTAACAGACTGTTAATTAGACAGTTCCTAAGCAGTAATGCCAGGTAGGAATAAATCTTCCAGGCAATAACCATTGCTATAACTCTCCAGTTGTAGTGAGTGGGTAACCTCAAGCCAACAGCATTTGTATTCTGCCTTTAGTGAAACCAGGGCTGAATGGAGAATCCTGGAAAGGTATAAACATACCTGAAGTACTGGCATTCAGAAATACAGAAAAACCTCTGAACACTATGCATTTAAGCTTTAGCACAAGTCTGATATATTGTCTATTACAGTAGTCCTTTTAATGCAGACATTAAAATACTCACAAGACCTGGAGTCTGATGTTTGTTGGCTTTATCCCCTCCCTGCCTTCTTTGCCCCTCTCCTCAAAAAAAAAAAAAAGAAAGAAAGAAAAAAGGGGGAAAAATGCAGACCAGTGGTCTACTTTATAAAACAATCTCATAAATTACCATGTGGAGTTAGTTTTCCATCTGCCTGTGACCTACTGGGTATTTGTCAGAAAAAAAATTCCAAGAATTTCATGTCTTAATATGAGTGATTCTCCATCCTAAAGTTTAGACTGGATTGATTATTCCCCAGTTTAAAATATTTCCTTCTTTCATTCTAAGAGTAGTAGCATTTACCTAATCCCAGGGAACCTGTCACTCAAAATGCAGATAGCATTGGAGAGATAACATAATTGGAGAAAAGAGCTGGCAATTTGCCCATGATTTCAATATGTTATTGGTTTCTGATCCCCTCACTAAATGGCAGCCAGGTTCATTTCATGAGTGACTTTCCAAGAATGGAGTGAATTTTGACGGAGAACATCTGAAAAGCTTTTCAGCCAATGCTAGTACCGATGTTGTGTCTTCAGTGTTAAGAAGAGTTGCAAAAACATACACACATCTCTGCCCCAAGGTCAGAAATTTCTGTGAACTTGCAGCCTAAAGCTGTGCAGCACAGGGGAACCAACTTGTACCTCACAACCCAAAAAACAGAAAGGATGCTTCTCAGCAATAATCTTGCTTCTGCCTTTACTTTTTATCCTGCTTCATTTAGTTTCACCTTCTGAGACAAGCATTTATGATGTTTTATGTGGTTTAGACTGGGAGTGATGGTTGAGAAGCAATCCAGCCAGAATGAGGACAGGGCAGCTAGGGACATAGTCTCCTCCAGATTTTCTCTCTTGAGGTGTACCATTCAGTTTAATCCATCTACTTCAGGTAAAGCTACAAATAATGGAAAAAGGATGACCCACAGAAACTAGGAGATAATGCTCTGGTGGTCTCTCTGGATATGAAATATGAACTCATGGGACTGACTGGTCCTTTTGCTCACCCACTTCATTTCACCTCTCTTCAGCCACTGGAAGGAGATAGAACCATGAAATCAAGGCAGAATATTGTGAGAAACTGAACTCTTCATATGGGGGAGCTGAAAAAGTCAAGCATCTGATAGTAATTGGTTAGTAAATTAAATTTTAACAACCTAGAGGTTGCATGCAGTCCAGTCCTGCTCCCCTAATATAAATCACTCAGATTTTCAAATATGAAACACATGCTTTCTGTCTGACCTTGTCTTTTATGGAGCAGTGGAGATTGCAAACACAGATGCTCAGGTTTGTCTGCTTTTTTGGTCGCTGAGGCCATAAATGGCAGCTCTGCTCTCGGAGCGCACGTGACGTTGCCATTGCTCGGCTCACTGGAGAGCAGATGTGGCTTCAGGCAGTGAAGCTGAGCTGGATCCTGTTCAAACACTTTCACTCCCTTTAGGCCTTGTTCACCCAGAGCGGGCCTGTGACCTCAGATGGCAGGCCCAGCCTCTCTCCCTTTCCTTGCCTTGGGAGAGAGGGGGATGCCAGCTGCCCCTGTGACACGGCTGACAGCAGAAGGCTGCCAGTCACCTGCCCTCTCTGCCTGCAGCAAAATTCAGACTTTACTCCTTTCCTAACTCTTCTGGCTTAAGCGCAACAGCCATGGAGCGCTCTGGCTCAACTGGTCCCTGGGGCTTTCCCCAAGCTACTTCCCTGGAGCCACAAGCTCCAAAACCCACTTGAGCACTGTCACTAGTGCTCACCCTTTTCCCAGAGGTGTTCAATGGACTTGCCCAGTCAGGTTTCCCTTGTACTGTTATTCCCCAGGAGGAAGCTGGGGCTCCCTGCATACCATTTCTTCCTTTCTCATCAGAAGGACATGTCCCAGTCTGACACCTAATTTTTAGCACTGCTATTCTGGAGCTGAAGGGGAAGCTGCATATTTAAAGCTTCAGATCTGCTCTGACTACAGTCAGTGGGAATTTTCCTATGTAGGTGCTAAGTATTATTCAGTGTAAGCAAAACTTGGCCTGTTAGTTGTAATTTTTTTTTCCATTATAAATCAAATCCTCTCTTTAGTTTTTGCTTGAAATCTTTCCTCCTAGAGAGGATTTTGCTGTAGCTGTAACGTTGCCATGAAGTATTCCATGTATTGCCATGAGTGTTTGAGAATAATTTTCTTCCTTTCTAGATGTTTTGCAACCCCCAACACTTGGTCTAAGATCTCCGTGATTTATTGATGTATTTTGACCCATAGAGTGATATTGCTAGTTGGGAGAGCAAATGGATTTGGTTCTGAGGGCAGCTTAGTAGTCCAAGGGGTTACAAAAAGCTTCTGATGAAAGCATGTGTTTTAATGCCCATGTATCAATGTTCCCTAGGACTTAATGGGACAGTTTGAAAAATTAAAGTCCTGCACTTGAACTTCCTTATACCACCAAATTAAAGCAAGCCTTGGCTTCAGGGGAAGCTGGAGTGTGCCTTCCCTCAGCACTAGGAAGGGGCAATGTGGGACTCTCCTTCAAGGGGAGGACAGTAGACCTCCCCATTTTCAGTCACACTGACCCATCAGTGTGTTGGTGATCTGTCAGACCCTGTGCTGGAGTCTGGGAGAGGAAATAGAGGGAGTGGGGATGAAGTGAATAAGAACCAGAGAAATGAAAATGTGCAGAGGGCAAAGGGTGGAGCAGGACCATGATTTCAAACTTTTGCTTTGAAGAGACAATGCTCTTGGGAACTCCTGTTCACACCTGAGAACAAGCTGGGACAGAAAGGACGCATCAGTGGGATAAACAGTCAGAATCAAGATTCTAGCACTGATGTCATGTGTAATTTGGGTATTTTACAGTGATCTAACTCTAGCCTGGTTCTGTGCATCATCGTTTGCATTTCTCCATGATCACCTTGTCACATCTCGCCAGAAGGAAAAGGAGTGAAGACAAAAGGAATCTGGTCCCATGGACTGAATTGCCTGTAAGAGGTTGTAGCATATTTAATATGCACCTGCAAAGCACCTCTGTGTTAGATTCAAATAGAATGGATTCGGACAATGTGCCACAAAACCACCCCATAACACAAATTTGAGTTTGGTAAGAGGGATCTGCTTGGGAAGCTGCCCTCAGTCCTGCACTGCAGAACTGAACTGTGATGCTTCTGCTGTGGAGACACCTCTAACAGGAAAACAGACATTTACATTTCACTGCAAAGAGGAGTCCCCAGAGAGCCCTGTGATACCTTTGCACTAAGCAACACTTGACCAGATTTTCTTCTAAAAATACTTCATAGCCATATATTATCTGGAGAATTGTTTTGAGGTGGGAAGGAATCCTTTAAAGCACTTTGGTGTCTTTGCAAGAAAGCATTTAGTCATGTGACCAACAGTACAGTCTAGTTCAGCATTGCTTTGGATGGTCACTGATCATCTTAAATCTTAGTTACAATACTGATCTTTAAATCTTGCTGATTACATGAGGCATGTGAAGCTGCCTTTGTGCAGACTTGTCTCAGCAGCCTTATACTCTTTCAATGTCTGCTTTCTTATACAGGATCTTCAGCATCTTTTTTTTTGTGTGTAGCTAAAGCTTTTTTATTATTTTTTTGGAGGCTAGAGTTCTAATTTCTAAGCTGATTAAGTCCTTATCAAAGTTAAATGAGCCTTTGGAGTAGTCAAGTATATGGTAAAGGTGGAAATTAAGTTTTCCACCCACTGAAAGTTTTTATTGTAAATGCTTTAGCATAACATCCCTGCACTAGCCACTTAATACGGACAGTATATGCTGATATCATGAATGTGTCTTGTAATGTAAGAGGCCCTTTCGACTCATTTAGGGACATGACTATGCAGTCATTTCTATTAGAGGGCAATAGTGCATGTAGATTGTAGTTTCATGTAGGAAGCTAAATTAGTGTACTTTATTCTCCAGATTAATGATCTTATTTTATTTGAGATAATGTCTCTATCACTTGTTTTAGGCTTTTAAACCTGGAGATGTTAGTCACTAATGCCTATTATTGTAAAAACTAAAAGCTAAAGCTTCTGCATGAATTGCTGTTTGTTGACAAGTTCCTGCATTTCAGTATAATTTCTATTTGTGTGTTGTTACTCTCTGGATGTGGTTTCTAGTTCTGCATTAATTTAAAGTAATAATACTGGAGTAATAGTTTTAGGATTTGCTTCTTTTTTGGGTTTTTTTCCCTGTTTTCCTCTGAGGGAAAAAGTGTTAACAGCAGTCTTGGTTATGATGTGACCAAGAGCATGGCAGCACTCTCCAGTGAAACTCCCATTTGCAGTGATGTTTGCAACCAAGTATTCTTTTATCCTATATTGTGTGGAGCCACCAGGCTGATGAAAACAGACCTGCAATCCATCAGTTCTGAGCTGTGCTACAGCCTCTCAGTACTGCACATGATGTCTTCAACACCCTCTTCAGCTGACTTCTTTTAATCCAAGCATCATGTTCTTTTATTCAGCAAGCAAGCCCTTCCTAGTGGCTGCAATGCCTCCTGTTAAAACTGAGGCCACCTGGAAAGTTGTGCTTGCTTAGTCCAAGACTGCACTGATCTGCTCTGCACCATGTTTGGTTGTAGAGGTCTCATGACTCTCTCCAGCTGGATCGTGGTAGGGCTGAACCATGCTGGGGAAGGGCCTGTGATGCCTTCCTTCCATGGCAGAGATCCATAGCTGTTTCTGTGCACTAGCTGACAGGGAAGAAGGGGAACAGGTCTAGTGGGAGATTTTTGAGCCTTGCCTTTGTGCAGGTTCCTTGTTACTGCTTTGTGGCCACCAGAAACTGCAGGGCTGGGACTCCAGGCAGAGATGGCTATACACAGGCTTGTGGAGTTGACCTTGGAGACCGAATCTTTTGCGTGAAGAGTGAGTGATCTCTGTGTCTCTGTGGTATCTGCAGCTTTTGGAAAAGGTATCAGATGTGGGACTCTGTAAGCTTGCAATCTTTCAGTGTGTTACCTAGATCTTGCTTTGCTGGTCTGGGTAGAACCAGCTGTTTGCTAACTGCTGCTGACACAGTTCACTAGCAGGGGACCAGGGGACTGCTCTAAAATGCTCCCATTTGGGATGCTCCCAATAAAAAGGCACCAGCTACCAAGTAGATTCAGCCCATCCGTGATTTTCTTAAGCATGTCCTAAGCAATCAGCCTTGAGGGAACATCTGAGTTTAGTTTCTTTTAATGACAAATTACTTAGTGGTCTGCTTTTGCTGAAAAAACTCTATACTGTAAACCTGCTAATATAACAAATTAATACACAACATCTATGCAATGTATATGTTTATAGGAAAAATATATAAATATATGCATCACATTAGCTGATACAATAACAATTACTTAATGCAGCATCACTCCTATATGCCATGGGATAATGCACATGAGTAAATTTTAGATGTGTTTTTATCCAGCTGTGCTACATGGCTGTGAATCTTCTTATTTCCTGGTGGCTACAGACAGTATCTAATGGGAGATATTGCACAGACTCTGCTACAAAGGTGACTATTTGGAGAGGGGTTCCATTGCTGAAGGCTCCCATATTGTTGCCTTTTTTCTTGATTATGACTGCTGTTAACACTTCTTCCCTCAGAAGTGAGATTTAAATATGAAGAGACATTTCCCCCACTATCCTTCCAATTTATCTGAGAGCACAAAGTTCCTACAGCAAATGTTGTGGTTTTCTCCTGTAAGCACCTTGAGGCCCAGAAAGTTGCTTAGGGCCACGGGTGAACAGGGATCAGCCATCCTGCTGTGGCAGTAGCAAATTAGCTAGCCCTCCAGTGCTCTTCTCTCCATGTTGTATAATTATTCATCTGCCTAAACTTATATGTGCTTTTCCCTTTTATTCCAGCCCCTGGGGAATTAGGGAGTTGAATTTTATTTAATGCCGGTCCAGTTGTCTCAAAATTCTTTGAGTGTGAGCTGGGAAGTCCCTGAGAGAGGGCTGGAAGTCTTCCAAACTTGTAAGACCTGGAGATCTTTGGGAGCTCTTGCACAAAGTTTTTCATTGTCGATTTCTTTGCCAGATCAGCTCTAAAACAGACTACAGATCCTTGTGATGAAAGCTGAAGAAGGCTGAATGCTAAAGAAAACATAACAGCTGCTGGAATGTGCAAATGTGCAGTCAAAGCTGTACCTGATGGCAGAGAGAGATCCAAAATACAGAAGTTCATGGGCTAAAACTCACTGAAACATCAATTACCAAATTATACGGTGTAACTTCTTCAGAGGTGCTTGTATATTCAACTGCCTGAAAGAAGGTTGTGGTGAGGTGGGCGTCAGTCTCTCCTCCCAGGTAACAAGTCATAGGATAAGAGAAAAAAGTCTCAAGTTGTGCCAGGGGAAGCTTAGATTGGATATTAGGAAAAATATCTTTACCTAAAGGGTTGTCAGGCATTGGAATAGAGTGCCCAAGGAAGTGGTGGAGTCATCATCCCTGGAAGTGTTCAAAACAATGTGTGGATATGGCCCTTGGGGATATGGTTTAGTGGTAGATTTGGCAGTTCTGGGTAAATGGTTGGACTTGATGATAGTAAAGATCTTACCCAAACTCACTGGTTTTAGGATTCAATCTTCAAAAATAAAATATTTTTATAACCTTCTCAAAGTTGCATTCAATTTTTGCCTTTCAAAAGTACTGGTTTGTGCCATTGCCTTCTGATCTTAGCTGATTCCAGTCCTCCACCCTTTCTTTGTCTTTCCTTCTGTGTGTGCATCTGTCTCGTGCTCCATTAATTGGTGTGTTTTATAGAAAGGTCTGGCTGGCGCTTGGATCACTTTCCCTGTTTTCCCTACAAGATGATGCTGGGTGCTTCATGCAAGGACTGGGCTGAGTCATTCAGTTGGCTTTAGCTAGGACCAGGTTTACTGTTTCACCTTCACATGAGCCTTTCTGATCTTGTTCACCTCACTCAGAGCACAACAGCTGCAAACAAACAATTTGCTAGTAGTGAGTGCAGAGGCTGTACAGAATTGTTGGCTCTGACAGAAAGCCTGAAAGTTAAGTAAGCCAGGAGAATGGGCAACTAACTGCTCTACTAGCCCTGGAAAAATGCTTGCTCAAAAAGCAGATCTGGGTATCTCTTCTCAGTCATAGCCTTTTTGTTAAGGTCCTAGAAATCCAGGGAATTGTTTCTAGTTCCATTGGGTGATCTCTGGGATCCACTTTAAAATAAAAAGAGACATCATCCAGCAATGTCTATTTTCCCTGTTGCTTGCTCATTCCTCTTTTGGGGAGTTGCCTATCTTCAGAATGCTGAAGATCTACTTTTCCCCTAGTTATTGCAATACATTAATAAATAATACATTTTCCTCTCTAAATTACATTTAATTATTCTGTCAAGGTTATTTCAAGAGCATGCACCCATCACATGTAAATTCCATATCCACCTTTACCTCTGCCTCCTTCTAACATCTCCTGCTCATTCAGTTAGGAAAGTTGATTTCTGGTTTGGAGAGGCTGTATCTGCCTCCCAGCAAGAGACAGACAGCTTTACCTAGGCAGGGATCTGCTCACCTTGAAATGTCACCTGTTCATTTCACTTGTAATTCAGCAGTTCAGAGGTAACTTCTGCCTTATGTTACTGAAGTAGCAGAGTAGAAAGGTTGTTTTGCATGACTCACATATTCCACATTTTCTGTAAATTTTATTTTCTGTGTGGCATTTGCCTGATGCGATGAAATCACTGGTTACCTGATGCAATTTTTTTTGTCCCACTGGTGCAAAGCTGTAAAGACAATCTAACCTTCAACAACTGAGGTTCAGACAGTGCTGTAGCACATGGTATTTATAATCCTACCACTTGATTAGGTGCTGAATGGTGTCTGGAGAGGTATATGTGCTAATTCAGTTACCTTGAGTGGCTCTATTTGAAAAAAGAGAAAAAACTAACTGAAAAAGAGAAGGAATTCCATCATGAACCTGCTCTCTAAAATCCATTTCTGTTCAGGGTCTTCCACCTGTGTCAGATACTTCGAGTAAGCAGCCTTCGAGCTTTTAAACAGTATGTTGAGAATCAGTGTCATAACAGCCTCCAAAGAGTTTTTTAGGAGACTTGATCTTGCTTTTGACAGGCACTGTCGACACTGAAGATGTGAAGAGAGAGGCAATGCTTGATGTGACCTATGTGCTATGCAATCATGTGATCTAGGTAATTACACTTCATTCGCTCTACCCGTGTCAGTTCCGAGGAGGTTTCTTGCAGGGATGCTGCGTCTGTCTTATGTCCGTGTGTCTGAATGCTCACACAAGGGCCGTGGCAGGCGCGGGAGGCTGCAGCCTTGGCTGTGGAGGCAGTGCTGAGGAGGGGCAGGGGGATGGAGGGGGCTCCTGGCCGAGAGCAGGAGGCAGCTCCCCCCCCCAGCAGCCCACGCCGGCGTGTCTAGACTGCCTCCCTGCACGGGCCGAAGACTCTGAGCTCAGCCCTTTCAAGTCAAGGAAAGCTCCTGTTGAGGGAATTCTGCCTCAGAGAAGCATCCCGTGGGTTTATAAGCACTTTATATCTCTACGCTCTCCGTGCCTGCACTTTGCTGGCTCAAGGCCCTGAGCGGGTCAGTGCTTTGGGACATTATTGCTACTGGCTGGCAGCTGGACAGCTTGTGTCTCACGAAGAAATTTCTCCGCCATTTCAAACCTAGTTTTTTCTGACCCGGGGTGAGATGCACAGTTCCAAAGAGTTTTATGGGGCAGGCATGCCATAAAAAGTTGACAGCCAAAAATAACTTTTCCCCCCTCCCTCTTTTCACCTCCTACCTTCCAAGCCAATATTCACGAAGGGCGAGGAAAGGAAGGGAAAAGCATGAGAAGACTCAGTAAGAGCAGTGCCTGTCAAACTTTTGAAGTGGGCTGCAGCATCTTCTTTTGGTTGCTGAGTCCTGAAGCATTTAGTCAGTAATGGAGTTTCACCTCAGCATTGTTTTTGACAGAACTGGAACTCTTTTTCAAAACCATCCTCAGACATTTTATCAGCTGCAATATGCACATGGATGGATTGAAAAAGTAATAGCTACATCCTAAATGCAACCAGCACTCTCCATGGGAACAAAGGATTAAGAAATAACCTTTCCCCAGGAGATGGGGATCATGTGTGTTGTAGATATCTTTAAAAACAGTCTGATGTGGTCAAGGAGAGGGGAGTTTAGTAGAAGAGTTTGGCAGCAAGGTGCTGGACTTAAACATCTCTAAGGACAGAGATTCTCCAAGTTTCTTTATCCCTTGTAGTTAAAAAAATTATTCTCATATCTGATGGAAATCTGTGTTAGGACTTGTGAGTGCTGCCTCTTGTTTCATCACAGTGTACCTTGGCTGGTTTCATCCTCTCCAAAGTTTGGTCTGGTTTCATCCTCTCTAAAGCTACTTATTAGGCAGTTGAAGACAGGAACTCCCTTTAATCACCCCAAGTCTCTCTGCCTATTCTTACTTGTTTCCTAACATTGTTTAATGTTTTACATTGCTTCTGGAGACCAGATTTGGGGTTAGGAAACAGCATTAAATGTAGGTTTTCCCCATAAGCTGTATCAAATGTAGGTGTGCTCCACAAGATGTATCCAGTGAGGAGCCCAGGGAATACCAGAAGGGGAAGGAGAGCTTGTGGGATGAAGAGTCTCACAGGGAAAGTGTCATAGGAAAACTCCCGTTTTAGACCTTTGGATTGATCAGCATATTCATTTCCTATGGCTTGGAATTGAATGGCACTTAATCTTGATAGTAAAAGTCTGGAAACTTGTGCTAGTGATCACTGCTGGAAGGAGTCCGATTTTATGCTTTAGAAAACATTCTTAATAAATGCAGTACAGTCATGTCTCATAGCCATCCTTTTTGTAGAGAGATTTTTTTTTCCCCTGGTGTGGATGTTTTTCAGGAAGTGAGCATGATGGAGGGCCAGCTGTATAAAAGTGAACCAGCAGGAATGGTTTACTCACTGACTACGATGGCTCAGTGTGGTTTGTGATGCATTTTTTTCAAGCGTTTCTCTGCAGCTGCAGGAGGTGGTCCTGTGGAGAGTGCATGGGCTTGTGCAGCAGATACTGGGAGCTTTGCTCCTCCTTTTTGCTGACTGGTAACTGTTTATGAGGGTGAAGTTAAAGGCATACTTTCCAGAAACAGGAATAATCACATGCTTGCACCATGGTTAAGAGTTCAGTTCCTATTCGACTGGCTGAAAGAGTCTACTTAAATAAGATGAAAACTTGAGTTGTACTGCTCTGGACATCCAAACCAATTCTCTTTGGTTTTATATGAAAATGGGATATAAGTTACAGTTGCTTTGGGAAACCATACTTCGGACTTTTTGACTTCTGTGAATTGAATTTCTCGATCTGACTATTCCATTATACCTGTAAATTAAATGAGGCTATAAACACCTGCAGGCAAATGTTTTAATTGTTATATCCAACAACATAAGCATGTATGGCTTTTTAAAAGGATGGCTTTTAAAAGGCATGAAGGACTGAATCTGGTACTGTCTGCCTTTGTGAAAGTCAGATGCACTTGTGGACAGAGGTGTGCCTTCCATCAGTCTTGGAGACTTTGTGGAAGTGATGCTTCTGCCACAGCAGAGTTATACATCAACTTTCCCTCCATGGCATGTGTAGGGTTAAAAAGGAACAGGTGCAGTGTAGAGCCCTTGTCAGCTACATGTAGGTGCAGCTGCATTTTTCACCTCCAGTAGTCATCCCCAACTCACCCTCTCTAAAACTATCCACCCTCTAATTTCCTCTTTACTGCTGCCTTGGTTTTGTGGGGCTTATGTGAGTTAGGGGGTTATACAGGCAAAAAAGGGTGGGTTTTGTCTGTAGGTTAAACTCAACCATGAGAAACAGGTTTTTCAAAGTTCTGAACTAGATTGATGGCTCAGGCTGCGTCACAGTGTCTGAATCTTGGTGAAGTGCAGCTGAATCGTTAATTTGCAGCTGTTATTTAGCAACAACAGTCCTTGATCTATTTTGATCCATCCTGATAGGTTTCATAGGTACAGGCTGGGAAAAATGATGAAGGGAAAAAAGAAGGTTCAGTTCCCAGTCAGCAGCAAGATGCAGTACACTGAGAGCTGGATAACCTCTGCTTTGTGGACCTTCCAGATGCATTTGTAATAGTGAAGGAGGAATGGTTTTGGAAGTAGGTGCTGCCAGGTGAAACAGAGAACACATTTCTGTAAACACCACTGGTTGCATTTGATTGTGTTTCTCAGAGTTAAAATTGGTGGTTTTTCTTTAACAATCCCTCATGTCTGGTCACCCTTGCATCATTTTTCCATATTACCTGTTGCCATAGTATTCCAGAAATTGTGCCAATGTGATTTGAGATGAGTGAAATCACACATTGCTGTGTGTTTACCTTTAAATTGGACAATGAGAATATAATGGAAAACTGCACCAGATGTCTAAAACTAGTAGAGCTGAGAACTGTACTTGGGTGAATATATTCACATGCACAGCTTTAGGTCTATCCTTTAGCTCCCTCATCTAATAACTTCAGCCCCTTCTTGCCTGGTCAATGGAAAGAGCTGCCCCATTCAAGGTATGCATGACCTTCTTCATGCATGTTCTTTTTGCCCTCAACCATATAGGAAGCACGAAACTAAGTATAAATCATTGTTCTGTGCTGCTGCCAAATGACTAAAGTTTCTCTTCAACAAGAAACTGTCAGAATATATATATGGAGGTGTGTGTTTTTCTTTTATCCTCCAGATATCATCTTGAACTGCAGCCCCACAAGCAAGCAGAATTTATTGCCTTCTCTTGCCTGTGTGACCCATACAAATGCTGCAAGATGAAGAGTTCTAGTAAAGAAGGCTTACAACTATTTACATGTTGAATAGTTCTGGTGGGAGCCAGTGCATGACTAATAAGGAAAAACTTCAAAATGGGTACATCCTCTACAGATCCCTTTTAGAGAAGTTAATTCCTCTATTTCATTGCACTTATTCAACTCCCGACCTGAAAGGGGAAAAGCTCTTTCCTGAGTCACTGGGCCTTAGGATAGGTTTGCCCCTTTTCAGTTGGTTGTGTAGACAGTGTGCTTCCCCAAATCCTTTAATCTTTATTCCTTTAGGTCATGTTCTTGTAGCTGGAAGTGGAGGAAACCTCAGGGAGCTGTGCTGAGCTGCAGGGAAATGCTCCAATGCATCCCTCAGAGGCTGCTGGCTGGGAAAATTCCCTTTTCACTGCTCTGCATGCCCTGCTCTTTATGTCAGGGAGCTTGAGCTCAGTGCAGGGATATCAACAAGTCTGGCCACAGAAAAAAGGGACTCTACCTTAGACTGCAGGTATTGAAATTGGCTTCCCCAGGGTGCAGCCAGGACATTTGGTTCAGAGGTGTTTCCTACAGAGTTCAGTGGAAGGTGGCTGGTCACTTTGTTGACGACTGCAGCCTCTGCCCAGGAGACATTGGGAAGTGATCAGCATAGGGAGCACCTCCCTGGCTGTGTAGAAGGAGACCTGGGTCATCTGAATCTCTGCTTGGTCAGATGAAAAAGAGAAATGCATCCATCTTCTGCTCCAGCACAGCAGATTCAGTCTGTCAGAAATCCTGATGGAGACCAGTGCCCTTCCTCTCCTTTGGACCCCAAACAGACCACCACCAATTATTTGGTAATTTTTTTTTTTTGCGTGAAAGCAGTTAAGTAGCTACATAAATCCCATAGACCTAGTGGGATGGTTGTGGAATCTTGTCTAAGCACAACAAGCAGAAGAAATATTACTTTATCAACAAAGTACTAAGGAGCCATACATCATGAGCCAAGAACCAGATGGGCTGAGTACTGTAAAAGGAACAGCTCAGATAAACATCAGATAGATGATAGATAGATAGATAGATAGATAGATAGATAGATAGATAGATAGATAGATAGATAGATAGATAGGATGATTCAAAAAGCCATCCAAAAATGCATTTTGAACTTGTGCAGATTTTTAGGGAACAGGGAAGGGGATCTGTGATGTGGCACACAGGAGACCTGATGACAAATGATGGAGCCTAGCAGTAAAAGCCACGCTGGTCACAGTAGGCATGAGGAAGAAAGCAGGCAGAGTCCGTCCGTGCAAAGATGATGATTTTTGACCTCTAGGGGCCCCATTGAAACAATCTGAAGTGATATACTTTTCTTATTTGTCCATCAGAGCAATTGGTAGATAGAAGCATTTCTAAATCTATTTGTTCTTTTATGTTTTCTTTTTTTTTTTCCCTTTCCCTTTGAATAACAAGACCACAAGTGGCTGCCCATCTCTCAAGCATCAGCCATCAGCTGGAAGTACTATGTTTCTGCTCAACTGATGGTAAGCTATGGAATAAGAACACAAAAAATTGGGATCTTTTGCAGATCCCACTTGCCTTTTTGCAGGCCAGGTAATATGGTGTTGTATCAGGCTTGGAGTATTTGGAGTTCTTCCCTATTTTGTGACCCTTTTTGAGGAAGAGTATTTTGAATCTTTAAAAGATAACTTTAGAAGGCTTTCTGTGAAAAGGAGAAAGGTACAGTTAAATTTTTGTCCAAACTTTCCATGTGTTTCCTTTAGATATGTGATGAACTTTACAACTGGTCTTTTCTCTCTCTGATCCACCCCTCCCTCTCTCCCTCCCTCCTTCCCTTCTGTCCCCAGCATTGTTTAAAACAGGGAAAAAAATTTATAGCTGGATGAATATCTAGTTAATATACTGCCTTGACCTCCAAAGTTTAGACTCTACAAGGTATTTGGAGATGTGAGATGAAAGGGTTCATAAATCTTTTAACTTCATTACCTCACTCTTGCTGCCATAACATTAAAAATATGCTTTCCCTGAATGTTTGCTACAGGAGTCTGATGGTCATGTCTGTGTCTGCTGGCAGCTCCCTCTTCTGCTCCAGCAGGACATGCAGGAGGCAGCAGCTTGAAATATTAATGAGAGCTAATACAAAATTGTGTGCTTAAAAAACAGAGACAGACACACACATGCACAGGTGCACACTGTCCATGCCTGTGTGTGTTTGATGTACTTGAATGTGCAAGGCAAGAGGTTTAAGTCCCAGAGCAGGCTTCAGCTGGTGTCCAGTGATGCAGCACATCCAGCACAGCTGGGCTGCCTCAGGCCTATGGAGGTGTCAGATTCCTCACACTAAGATCAGATTCCCTCTGAAAAATGATGTGACATCATCAAAGCCGTTGAAGGTTTGGGCTGGAAACACAGCACTGAGAGCTGTATGCTAGGAGGGGATCCTCATATCTTCACTTGTGGCCTCCCATACCAAGCAAATGACTGTGTATGATCTTGCTGGTGAAGAGAGGCAGGAAGAGATGCTCACAATACATCTGAGTTCTGTGTGTGATGTGTGTCCCTCTAGACAGCCAATCCTGGTTTGGGCTTATGATCTGGTGAGTCCAGAGCCTGGGATGGGACTGGGTTAGTATTTTCATTTTCTTAAGCGTATCAGTGATTTCTGCATAAGTGAGGAGGGACAAAGATAGTTTCCTTCATACATGAAGTTAGTCTTGAGAGAGGAAGGTCTGAATGTTCCCTGAGTTAGTCTTGAGAGAGGAAACTCTGAAGGTTCCCTGGTCATCAGTCATTCTCCAACTAATTTTCTTCATAGCAGAGGATGGTTTTCATTAGATTTCTGCTTTAATAACAGTTCTAAATGGCAGTCAGTGGAAGTGGCCTTGGGATGTGCCTGTCAGGCCAGGAGAGTCAAGAAGAGATGTTTGGTGCTGCTTTCCATGGCTTGCTACTTGTGCGGTACATTCCTCAGCCAAATTTTGAAGATATGGTGTGAATGATTTCTCGTATCATTATCAACTTAAAACATCCCAGGAGTCCCTTAATCCCCTAATCCCAGGAGTCTCACTGAATGATTCTGAATACTCATTTCTTCTCCAGCTTTTTTTGCTGTCATAAGTGTCCACCTTAACTCTTAATGTAAGCTAAAAAAACCAAACCTGAAGCTTTCAGTACAGTGGGTCAGGGTTGTACTGCACTTGTAGGTCCTGCTCCTTTGACTGCTAAACAGGCAATTTGCCTTTCCTATTGCATGCTCACAGGTTGCTTTTCTCTTGTTTTCCCCCAGCTTTTAATAAAGCACTAGATTACATCTGGTTTCCTTCCTCAAGAAGGAAGCAGCAAAACCTGATCAAAAATAGCCCATATGCACCCAGAGTAGAAACCCTGTTTAAATATCACACAATGCCAGGCAGAGCAGCTGTAGGTCTATCTATCTATGTATCTATGTATCTATGTATCTATGTATCTATGTATCTATGTATCTATGTATCTATCTATCTATCTATCTATCTATCTATCTATCTATCTATCTATCTATCTATCTATCTATCTATCATGATGATCATGATCATCATCTGTCTATTTGAATAAATTACCCAGGGATTAGCCAGTTTACCAAATTAGGGAAATCTGAAAGCTTCGCACAAACAGTGCAAGCTGAACTTTTTGCCTTGTCACACAGGCAAGTGAGAATTCTGGGATGCCGGGTGATACAGCTGGGTGTGTTGTCAAAGCACTTGTCCTTACTCTGACTTACAAACTCACACCACTGCCTGCGTAAGCACATGCATGTTTCTAAAGAGTGGCAAGGAAAACAAACTGCAGCTGAAATCTGCTTCTCCTCTTGCTTTAAGGAGTTACGTCTGGAGTATTGATGGGCAGAACAAGAGAGCTAATGCATCCATAGACCAGGAAAGCACACCAGCAGGTTACTTTGCATCTCTGACAGAATCTTAAAATCATGACATAATTCAGATTGCAAGGGACATCAGGAGGTTTCATATCAAAGCACAGCCACTTATAACAGGTTGCTCAGGGCTTGACCAGCCAAGTTTTGGAAACCTCTAAGGCTGAGGATCTCACAGCTTCTCTGGACAGTTGCTCAAGCGTTTGATGGCCCTCATGGTAAAAATGGTAAATAAAAACAATGAATAAAAATAGTTTTTTTATTTAATCAGATCTGTCATGCAGTTCTGCAGAGATTGGCTCCACCTTTTCTGTATCTCACCATCAGGCAGCTGTAGACACCAATAAGCTTTTCCATGGGACTTCCCTGTTTCAAGGCTGAACAAGCTCAGCTCCTCTCCTCGTATGTTGTGCTCTCAGCTGACTGCCCAGTCCAGTATCTTGCACTGGAGCCCCCAAAGCTCCATGCAGTTCTCCAGATGTGGTCTCACAAGTTCAATAGAGGGCACTAATAAATTTCCTTACAGCAATAAATTGACTTACTGTCAGTATGTAAGCTGTAAGTACGGCCCAGTACTTGGGCTGTTGGTTTCCTTTGCCTCCAGGGCACATGTAATTCCTACCCCTGGTATCCTCTTTTTATCCAAAAGCTGTTCCCAACCCATCTACCCAGTATGAATTGTTGTAAAGGTTAGTCTGCCTCAGAGGCAGGACTTTGCTGCATTTGCCTGAAGTACCTGGCAGATAATTTCTCCAGCATCCTGAGATCTGCCTGTCAAGGAAGTCCTGCCCAGCCCACACCTCAGGAGAGCAGCTGACACTCGCGCTACCGCAAACCAGACCCAGGTTCTGTGAAGCCCTCACACTGCTTAAAGGACACTCTGTTGTGTCCTCCAGGATGTCAATAAAGATGCTAGATGGTACTGGTCCCACCTAGACCACCCACTGACCACCTAGAATGCCCCTGGAAACTGGCTTCCAGTTCTTTATCCGTACAGCTGGGCTCGAAGGATGGTCTGGCACATGCCTCACCTGTTGCGGGTAGCTACCCAGTCCAGGTCAGTGATTTGACTATAAGCTGTTTAAAAATAAATAAATTTAAAAAACCCAACAAAAGAATCCTTTTATTTTCAAAGTTTGATCAATCCATGAAAGAAAGAGCAGCACATTTTTGCAAAGCCCAAATTACTGTACAGCTCATTCTGAAGACAGATATTTCCCAACAGAAAGGCAGTGCCTGTTAAAGAGAAGGAACCAGGAAGGGATCTGGGACCAACTGTGGCCAGCATGGTTTTGCTGGCTGGTACCTTTAGAAACACACTACATCCTTCACACTTCTCCTTCCAGTGTTGGTCTCCTTAAAATCACTGAACACCCAGATGAGGATCCATCTAACTATAAAAGGCATTTTAGCACCCCTGCGTGCTATGTCAGGGCTGCCCTGTATATTTCAATTTTCATTCACAGGACCTATGGAAGAAATGGAGCAAAACTTTCCAGGGGGGAATGCTGCCTGGTTGTATGAGCAGGCATCTTTTCACTTCAGAGGAAATCAAGTTGTCTTCCAGTGAGTTCCAGTCACCAAATTATTTTATTGTTACAATATCATGAAGCAATTTTTATTTTGTGCACATCAAGGTGCTCAAAGTGTTAGTTTTCACAGTATAGAATGGATGTGACAGCATTTGTCATGGAAGCACTCAGCAGAGTATGTTTCAACTTCATTTAGTTGTGCTGTTTTATGAAGTTCTGCAGTAAAATGTGCCAGTAAATTATGTTAGTTTCTTTCTGATGATTAACTAATCATTCATATAATAAATAGCAGCTAACTACAAGAAAGAGATTTATTTGTCACAGATTAAGAAGAATGTCAAACTTCTCCCATTTCATGTAAAAAGGCAGAGGAAAAAATACTTCTAAAATGACTTTGCAACATGTGCTTTATTTTAAGTCATTACTGAATCAAAACTACAAGTATATTCTTTTAACACACCCTACCCACTGAATGATTTTTTTTCTCTTTTTTTTTTAACATGGAAAGAAACCTACATTGCAAGTGTAAATTTTCATGCTGCAATGTTCTCTAATGAGCCATTTGTTTCACTAACAATAGCAATTAAAAAAAAAAAGGGCATTTCTCAAGCTCATATGTATGTCTATATTTGGGAACTTAAAAAAAACCCGTCTCAGATGTAAAAATGTGACTTGGAATATGTAAACATTTTTGTATACCTGAAACACTGGAAGAAGAAATATCAGCTAACAGCAAAACAACAGTTGCCTTAAATCATTGAAATGGGAAAAAGCATGTCATGGGGAGCAGAGAGAAGCACACACTACTCAGTCTTTAAAGGGTTATAAGAAATGAAGTAGCTCATTAGGTCATCAATTTCACTTTCTTTTCTCATCCAATGGAAAGCAGTAATGCTGAAGAGAATGGCCCAGCAGAACAACCCATAATTCACCATAATTATTCTAGCCATTAGTTAATCTTGACGAAGTGTCAAGTTTCAGTTGCTTTTTCTTTTTCCTGAGAAGTCTTTGATGTTTGGTGGAAATGTCTCCTGTGACTGTACAAATAAAATAAGGCATTTCAAGAGATTGTTACTTGTTTTCTTTTTGCTGACAGAGGCTTGTCCACAGTGTCCTTTGTACATCCAAACCTCTGCTTTTCTACAAATGGGTATGGCTAGAATGTCTTCAGTTCCCAGTGTGGCCCTGGGTGCTGGGTGTCCTGAAGGCTCGTCAGTGTCCCATTACTGTAGCTTGAAAGTCAGTGATGTACAACAGCATATTGCACAATCCAAACTGTGTGGCTCCAGAAAGGATTAAGAAGGTACACTGGAGTCATCTGTTCACTCCCTTCGTTTCTATCTAAGTTGTAATGGTTGTCTGGAAAGTTAAATTAGCCAGACAAAGATGCAAACTTTTTGCTGATTAAATTACAAAGCAGTCCCCAGATTGTAGAGGAGTGGCACATTAAAAAGAACAAATCATTCAACCTTCTTCACTGTTGATCCTTAATTTGAAAGGCAGCATGGATTCCTAAGGCTGTAGCTTCCAGGATTCCTTCAGTGAAAAATCATTGCTACCCAACTATAAAAGTCTTAGCTCTTAAGAGAATATTGTGCTTTTTTTCTTTTTCCATTAAAATTCAGATTTAACCAACTTGATTTGCAGTGTGATGCCAAAGAGATCAATTAGTTTTTTCCCTGGTCCACTTGATCATAGTCTCTGGTGAGCGATACAGGAATATTAGCTTGGCATACAGGTCTTCCTCTAGTTCCAGTTCTCCAGTCTCTCGCACTAGGAAAATGTCAGTACACAGCTTCAGGATTCGGTCCACATTGGGCAGCTCCTCAAACATGATGGAGTGAGAGATCCCACTGAAAAATTCACGGACAAACTTCCCTATCACCAGGACAACTGAGGCATATAGTCCCATAATGCTGAAAAGAAAGAAAGGAAGAGTTCAAATCGTGCCTTGTGAAAGGGCAGCCACGAGTAAGCTCATCTACATGGCCAGCTGTAGCCTGTCAGCAGGGTGAACATCCATTTCTGATTAGGGTCTTCTTTCTGCTGTCCCACAGGATGAAGGAAAATAAGATCTCTTTGAACACCTCTAAAATTTGCAATCATAAACAGCTGAGGCTGCTGACTTAAATTGTTTAACCCCAGTTGCTGATGGTTGCATGTCCTGTGTGCTACCGCTTGGAAGTCACATTTGGAAATCTGACAGCAGCTGGCTGCTAAAGGCAAATAATCTGTCAGGTGTCATAGCTAATATTTTTATTGAGGATATGTAACTGATGATAAAGTAACATTTACCTGTCTCCCCTGGTAATCTTTCTATGGGGACTTCTCCAAAATCCTACCAGAAGGTTATATCTCTCAGGAATGCTTAGTCTCCTGCCTTCCTCTGTCTATGGAGATGTATTTCATAACTCTTTCACACCAAGGGTCTTGGCTACAAGATTGAGAAGGTCACCAAAACCAGGCAGAGCTTGACCTGCAGCTGAACTAACATATTTTTAATTGTTTCTCTTCAGTAGGAAACTGGTGTGAAGGATGCTTCTGTTTTTATTCCCACTGGAGAGCAGTTATCAGGGGTAATACTAACTTTGCAAATATTAATCCTTCCGTAGATAATAGACATGGATTTGAAAATCCTACAAAATTACTTTTCAGAATGTGGTAATGTTTAAACACTACAACAACGAACAAGAAATAATCCCCATAATCAGCAAATAAAGTTACCTCTACTTCTATCTTATG
>VWYI01008866.1:6235-91525 GCA_013399455.1 Anthoscopus minutus
AGTTATTGTTGTTGTTATTATTATTATTATTAATGTTATTATTGTTATTATTAATGTTATTATTATTATTATTAATGTTTTATAAAAAAAATAATGTACTGCTAAGAGGTTGAATCACAAATCACAAAATTATTTGGGTTGGAAGGGGCCTTCAAGACCATCTAGTTCCAACTCTCCTGCCATGGGAAGTGACAGCTTCCACTATCCCAGGTTGCTCAAAGCCCCATCCAACCTCATCTTGGGCACTTTCAGGGATGGAGCAGCCACAGCTNAGGCAATAAAATCTTGGAAAAGATACAGTTCCTCCACCTCCAGAAAATTCAGTTGCTTTGCTTGAGGTTGCCATCAATTGTCATCAGCCTTCTCTTTTTATCTGGGAGCACATTCTGAGCTCATGGTAGGGAGATGGTGGGTGACCTGATTCTTATTCAGACTGAAGAATGAAGTTATTGTTGTTGTTATTATTATTATTATTAATGTTATTATTGTTATTATTAATGTTATTATTATTATTATTAATGTTTTATAAAAAAAATAATGTACTGCTAAGAGGTTGAATCACAAATCACAAAATTATTTGGGTTGGAAGGGGCCTTCAAGACCATCTAGTTCCAACTCTCCTGCCATGGGAAGTGACAGCTTCCACTATCCCAGGTTGCTCAAAGCCCCATCCAACCTCATCTTGGGCACTTTCAGGGATGGAGCAGCCACAGCTTCTCTGGGCAACCTGTACCAGGGCCTCACCACCTTCTGAATAAAGAATTTTCACCTACTATGTAACCTAAACATTCTCCCCTTCATCTTGAAGCCATGTGAAGCCACTTTTGTTGTCACCAATCACCTCCTTGTTTCTTAAAGCGTCGTTTCCAGGAGGACTTGCTCCATGATCTTGCCAGAAATAGAAGTGAGACTGACAAGACTGTAATTCCCTGGATCTTCCTTTTTTCCCTTTTAAAACGTGTGGGTTACGTGGGCTCCTTTTCCACTCACTGGGAATGATGCCAGACCAGGGAACTGAAGGTGGGTGAACTATTTCAGATGGTTGATGTTGATGACACAGAGAGATCAACCCATCAGGAGCTATTTGTTCATGAACATTCATGGGAGATTTATCTGTCTGCACTCATCTCTAAGCTAATCCTTTGTCCAGGCTGGAATAGAGGAGTTGTAATTCAAGAATCAATTAATGCTTCACCAAAGTATGCTTTTAAAAGTGAACATTAACTACTCCATTTGGAAAATGGAGTGCCTTTATTTTCCCTGACATCCTCAAACACTCACTTCTGAAATTTTCTAACTAATATTCATATTTACAAGTCAATGACCCATTTAATTCCTGTACTAAATCCAAGTTTTTCCTGCTTGGCCCACTCCCAGTCACAGAGGTGCTGCTGGGAAGGCCAAGCACAAATGAGCTTTCTGTGCTGGATCTTCTCCTGCTTTCATAACCTCACACCTTTCTGACAGGTGCAAAACCCCAGAGGGTGTCAAGATTAAATTGAAACACTTCCTAAAGCCTTGCAGAGGTGCTTATGTGAGAGGAACCACTGCTAAATTTTCCACAGGCTGAACTCAATTTTTGCCATCAGTAACCACTCCTTTTCCAGCCAAAACAGCAACACAAGTTTAATTTATTTAGTTCAAAGGGTATAAAGGCATTCGCTGAAGACTGAGCGAATGGTAAAACTGCAATGCAAAAATAATCTAAAAACTTGAAGAGACACTAAGGGGAGTTAAGTCCTTCCATGTAGATCAGAACCTTCCAGCAGAAATAATGAAAAGTGATGCTGGGAGAAGCTAAGATATTTTATCCCTACCTAAAAACATGTATCCATTCAAAATTTAGGTGTCTAGCCTTCAGGACTTGGTCCCGCTGAAGAGAGACAGATATTAACACATAATATAGTATTAAAGACTAGAAATGTCTTTTTTTTTTTGACTAGGCAAGCTGGACCTTGATATTTGCATGGAATTAGGCCTTTTCATCCTCAGATGAACAATACCTTTTTTCTGTATGTGAATTTGAAGAAGAGACTTGTGCACACACTCCCATGGATACACACACCAGGCTCCAGCCTGTTCCCATGTTCTAAAAAACAGTGGAAAACTTCCACCTTTGCTATCAGGGCCATTGGAGTGTCAAATTTATCCATTCAGAGAGTCAGCATTTTATCTTAGAATTAATTGAAATGGAAGAGCTGCAGTGAGGGTTTCATTACCAGGTGGGAAAACAGACAATTTCCCAGACCAGAACAGATCAATTCAATGTCTGGCAGCCTAGAGGGTTCTTCTTCCTTAAGAAAATCAACCTCCTTTTCCTTCAGAGCAGCAGATGATCCAGTCATTAGCACTTGAGTCCATGACAACCCTTCCCAGCTGGTCCTTAGGGTTGACTATCAACTCTGATAGATTTTTTTTTCTTGTTGAGGGAAAGGACACATCATGGTTTTCAATAAATTGTGCTAGATGCCAATTAAACCAAGAAATTTTGCAATTTTTGTAGTGAGGATAAGGTCATATATTGAAATATTTTTTTCTGCAGCATACTATAGAAGCCTAAAAAAAAACCACCAAAGAAAAAACAAAATAAAAAAGCCACCCAAACAAACTAAAAAGGAAACAGGGAAACAAGGAATCTGCTTTAGTAACACAGAGGTTCCAACACACTCAAGGAAAAAATATCTCTTAGGGATGCAGGGCTGTTGTGTTGCTCCATTGCCTGCAGGATTTCCTGGGATCATCAGGGAATTGTTTCAGGTAAGTGTCTCCAGTCATGTGGGATATATCTAAGCAATGGGGATCAGACTTTTGCTATTGCTATTATGGGATGGTTACTCAGGTCCCATAATTGTAAAAACTGTAAAAACTACAGAGACAGACACAGCTCAGCCCATTCCCCACTGCTCATGGGCAAGGCCACTCATATTTGAAAATTCTGCCTTGGCCAGAGGGACACAAGCATCCCCCTTGCTTGTGCAAGCCTGCTCACCTTTGGCCTTTTTTTCCATCACAATATTGAGGAGAAAGCTTTAAAGATTTTGGGAAAGCACAGTTTGCCCTGAGGAACACTGCAGGAACCTTCCCTGCCAGTAGGATCTGTTGACATAAATAAAACTGCTGACATTAAAGTTGCTGAGTGCTTTATTTTGTTACCTGTAGCACACAACACAAGCAAACAACAATCCCAACCATCCCTGGGTAAGTTGGGGTTGACTGCCCAAGAAATGCTACAAAGAGCATTTAATCTGGAATTCTGAGCACACACCAGAGTCTGGAGAGCTTCAGGATAGTCCTGAAGATGGTAATCAGAGCCCATAGAAGTATTTTAAAGTACAATTGCAAAGAATAAGTGTCAGAGGAATGAAGCCGAAGAGTAGTATTAAAGATTAATCTATTTTTTTCACTCTTACCTTGTAACTTTGGAGGGCTGTGAGTCAGAACAGAGTGTTATTCTCTAAAAACACCTTTGGGGGACTGGCTACAGGTGGGCAAGAAAGGAATGACAGAGCTGGGAGAAAATCAGACATTGCTTCCAGTGAAGCTGGAGAAGAAGAAGCAGCTTCCAGCTTCCAAGTGAAATGTGAATGTGGGATGTCAGCAGGACTTCAGCTGATGAAAACGCTTCATAATTTATGCATTTCTTCTGTTCCATAGTACATCTTCCCTCAATCCAGCTGCTCCTTCATTAGACCAAAGGCTGGTGCAAGTCTCTGTGGACAGGCTACATCTGGCGTATGAATATGTAATTATATTTCTCTGTGAGTGTCCAGGTAACTGTGACATTTGGTATCTAAGAAGATGATGTGTTATCTAGGTCAGGTTAAAAACAATCAAACAACAACAATAAAAAATCCTTCCAGAATTAAAATACCAATGTGTCCTGGTCATCAGCTCTTTGGAGGATGTATTTTTGTTGACCTACCTTACTCAGTTCACTGTTTTAAGGGAAGAATGGAAGAGCAGTAAATGCATGAAAAGTGATCTCAGAAGTGTTTCAGACAGAGAAACTTCTTAGGGGGCATTGAGAACATAGAGTTTCTTCATATCCTTTCAAAATCCAACATGTTTATTAATTTCAGACGAAATATTGGAATTATTGTTACCAACATGCAAAAAAATAATACAAAATTTAAAATGAAGCTTCAAAATGCTTGGACATTGTCAATTGTGTAAAAATTATGTTCAAACTTCTTGGTAGAAAAATTTTATTTGTTTTTGCAAAAACCCTACAAGTTAAAAGATTTCCAAATATACATCAATTCAGAAGGGAGCAGAAGCTTCAGCCTTACATGTTTTCTCTAAAAGAGATGAAAGCAAGAATCTCAAATTTGGGCATTCTGAAATTTGAGAATAATTGAACTCTAGATATGGCATTTGCAATTCTGACCCGAGCCTACATTTCTCAGAAAAGTGTGATCTGAATTTCCTTCTCAAACCATGCCCTGAGCAGGCTGAGCTACATTCCAAAGAGCTCTGCTCTGCAGTGTGGAAGCAAAAAGATTTCAGGCAAAAAGAAGAGTCTGAACCACCACCTGAGATTCATGCCTTTGCTGGAGGTCCTGAAGCTCATTCTCATTTCCCTCCCTTGCACACATGAATTTTTAATCACGAGAGGAGCAGTGCCTGTACTGCTGAGAACTGGAACTGAATGATGAGTTGAACTTACCTAATCAAACTTACTTTCCTGCAGAACATCAAGCTGCCTCCTCTGGCTGCCACATTCCTGCCACCTGCCCCTCTGCAAAGTCTGTTATTTTCACTACCATCCCTTTAATGATGTGGAAGGACTCATGGTCTGGGTGTCTGGAAGTAGGATCTATGTTTTTCTTCAGCACCAGGAGCTCTGGGTGTGCACTCCCAAGCTCCTCTGCACAAAAATGTGGATGGATGGATGGATGGATGGATGGATGGATGGATGGATGGATGGATGGATGTGACATTTGTACCGAGGTCAGCAAGATTTTCTGTGCAGGCTTATGGGGGCTGACTCAAATCTGATTTCACTGTCATGATGATGAAATGTCATTTAGCTAATCACGGCTCTAATTTTCACACAGCACCTTCTGGCCACAGGCAGATGTGGAATTTCAGAGCTACTCCACGGAATTAGGTGCAGGAGTTATCTGACAGTGCATCTACCACCAAGGGAAATGAACAAAAGGGAAAAGGCTCCCAAAATACAGCTGGAAATAGCTCAGCAAAAGGGAAGCCACAGTCCTCATTGGACTGGTACAGGCACTCATGGCTGGGGTTTGAGGTTGGATGGGGCTTGGAGCGACCTGGTCTGGTGGAAGGTGTCTCTGCCCATGGCAGGGAGGTGGAACACGATGATCTCGAAGGTCCCATCCAACAAAATCAATTCTGTGATTTTCTGGTTGGAAACCATGCTGGCTCCTGATTTTGCTGAGCACATCAAGGCTCCCAGGGACCTTTCTCCCCTCACTAAATCAGTGCCTGTAAGAAGTGGATCCCTGTACATCAGGAAATGAAGCCTCACTATCACCACATGCACGCTCTTTATTATACAACTCTGGATCCACCCCTCAACTGCTTTGCCAAGTATTTTCCCAATCCTTTCATTCTCTTCCCTAGACAAAAATGCATCAATTTGTGCCCTTGCTCATTACCAGCCTGACTTACCCCTGTGTTTATGCAGCTTGTAGCTCTGACCTTTCCACTGACTTGAACATTTGTATCATTCTCTTGCATTAGAAGTTCCACAATCCCTTTTTCTGTCCACATTCACTTGCCTTTATCTTTGTCTGGGCTTTTATTCTCCTAACCATCACCCCAAAGGGGTCAGCAACCCCAGCCCTGGGCAAACCTTTTAAAAAGGGCATGAGAAACTCAGAGTTGTTCTACCTTTTAAGTTTTATTGATCTCTATAAAAAGCTCAGCTGCTCTGTTAAGATTGTTATGTGGATGAATGCACACAAATGATGATTCCAGCCAGAGGAAGGAAAAAAATAAAAGGACTAATGTTTAAAATTTTTAACTGTTCAGTGGGGTAAAATGCAGAAAATCAGAATTGCACATCAGCTTCCAACCCTCATTCTCTTGTTACTAAGTTTTGTGCCTCCCTGCTCCTCTCAGGAGTAGGCTGGTGGCTCAGGAGAGAGATTTGGTGGTGTTCAACACATGGAGATGCCTGGAGAAAACTTCAGACCTTTTTTCACCTCAGTTGCACATAAATACTGAGGATAAAACCTTTAAAGATCCATCTGGAGATGTCCATGAGGAGCCACATCGTCCTTTCTTCTGTGTTCCACAGAGAGACATGGGCACAAGAAATGACTCAGATTTAAGCTGAGCTGAGTCACCCCTGAAAGATGCTGAGGTTTTTCTGCCCAACAAAATCCCTCAAATCCTCATCACTAAAAGGATAATAAGCTCCCCACCCTTGCCTCTGTGTGTGTTCATCTCGTCTCCTCAGATAGCAGTTTGCTTGGGAAAGAATTATCTCTGACTAAGTATTTTCAAGCAGCACAAAGCATAATGCAATTAATCACATTTTGTTCAATAATACAAATTAGGAAAGCAGCAACAAACATCCTGGAAGTTTTGCAGTTTTTGTGTCATGGAAGAGTTGGCCTGAAAACCTGCCTGTGACCCTTGGAGAAGCTTTGGTGCACCCAATCCTACATCCAACAAAAATACCCAATTCCATAGCACATTTATGGCCACGTTTTAGGAACACACAGAAACTTACAGCAAAATAACAAGGAAAACAATTCAGGTGGGAGCATCTGAGATGAAAGAGGAGAGGAAAAATACACACAGTGGGTCTGAAAAGAGACAATTAATTGAGGGAACAGACTGTAAAGAAATCAATGCAGGTCCACCCCTGAGCTGTGCCATTCAGATTCTCATTCTGCTTTTGTCATGGTGTCACTGGTACCACTGGGTGCCCCAGGGACCTATTCAGCATAATTCAGCCAGTCTGTTGTCATCAACAAGTGAGGTTGGGTGAGCTGCATGTTAGAATCATTTTATAGAGGATGGAAAAAAACCCCCACCTGTTCTTCAGGTCTACACAAAGAGAATGTTCCATCAGCACCTTCCTCTTGCTCTGGGCAATTTAGCAGTTACAGAAGTTAGCAAAGCAAGCAGACTATCAATTGTGTCTTAATTTTTTTCTTTTCCTCCCTCTGGAATAAAAAGCGAATCAATGCACAATTAACTAAAAATATGCTGTAATAAAAAATACTCTTTTCGGTGCTAGGAAATATTGAAGTGCAATTTTCCTCCTGGAATAAAGTCAAAGACGTCTCAACTTCCAGCAAAAGCAGCACCATTTTATGGTCCCCTTCCTCCTTGTGAGCTACTCCTTTGGTCACTGTTCTGGGTAGTCCATGCTGGTACAGCAAGTCCAATTCTCTCTTCTCTATCCATATTTTCTTCTTGCTATCAATCTCATAAAATCAGAGAATGGTTTACATTGGAAGGGACCTTAAAAACCATCCAGTTCCACCCCTGCCATAAACAAGGTCACCTTCCAATAGACCAAGATTTTAAGGCCTCATCCAACCCATCCTTGAACATTTAATCAACATTTTCAGACTCAGCTTCCCAGGAAATCCATCTGAGGGTGGCAAAAGTGAGATTGTTTCATCCCATTCCTCTCACCAACAGCTGCTGAATTTTTGGGCTAATCTCAGGTAACTCTTGGCAAACACAGGAAGCTGGAGGAGAGTCTCATGCAAAGAAGTGGCTGTTGCATGTCAGCTTTTATTAGGTAATAAGGAGCCCACGTCTGAGAGGTACAATCAGAAAGATATTTTGAATGCTCACAACTGAAAGGAAAGCTTTGATCATACCCTGGGTCAATCAAGAGAGACAAATCCAGGGGATTTCACTGATCAAACAGTTTTGGGTTTGCAATGTCATCCCCTACCACTTAGAAAGGTGCAGCTGCTGCCAGATTAAGAAAATCAAAGACTGGTTCATGTTGCCACCAAAAGGGACAGTCCCACTTCCTCTGGCATCCCTGGAGATGTGTTCACACAGCCTCCCACCTGTCAGCTCTGGCAAGTGTGCTCACACACAATGTCTTCTCCGCTCACTGATCCAGCAGAAAACCACAAATTCTCCAAAAGAAGAGGCAGAGGGAAAGGTGATCCCATCTGTGCTCACATCCATGGAGAGAATACTGTGCCTTGGGCTCGGCTGGTTGCAACTTAGGCCAAATGTAAAGTCACAAACTGGAGTTTCCTGAAAGCCTTGGACAATGATTGGTCCCCTTTTTCCTAAAACCATGGATTTTCACACAAAGCCATGTACAAACACACTGGGAAAATTGTGGGAGTTAATGCTTGAAGGTGGAGATGGTACAGAAGGAGCATTAATATGATCTTGGGACCAGTGGTGTTTCATTCCATACCTTCTCTGACTGCATCCCATCTACTCAGCTCCCTCTCTGCAGTTTTCCATGCTGATTCCTGTGGAGAGATTACCCTTGTGCAGGATTCAGCACCCAAGGAAGGTCTCTGCCAGCTTCCCCACCCCATGGGCACCACAAAAACCTCCAGGCCACAACAAACATCACCAATGCTCCAGTTATGGTGAGGTGTCCTGCAGTGTAAGGAAGGCTCTCATGGCGCGTTAAGGGATGGCTTGGAAAAATGATTGATGACTGAGGGGAAACACCAGGAGCCAAAAGATGCTAAATAAGGTAATAGCAATTTAAACTCCCTTCTAGAACAAGGAGCCCACCACAAACACCAGGACAGATCCTTTCATGCTAAGTTGTGGATGATCTTTGCTGGATGATGCTGCTTGTGCTTGCCCGGACTTAAGAAGTGTTTGGATAAACTCACAGGGGAAAGGCCCACATGGTGCTGCCTGGTACCATCAGCCCAGCCCTTGTTCAGAAGGGCTCTGGGCCCTGCCCAGCTTGGGGTGGCCCAGAGATGTATTTTCAGGGCATTTATTCATCTCTTGCCTTCCCCTTGATATCTGCTTTGGGTTCTCAGGGCTGCACTGCCCTTTGCTCCAATCCATCCCTGCACTTGTGCTATCCCAGGGAAAGGCTCCTGCACAGATGTCTGAGGGGTCACACTGTGGGAACTGGCTGATTTTCTGCGCCCACCTCACTTTGCACTCTTCCCTTCCCCTTGGCAGCATCCCCTTCTCTCTTCCTTCTCCTCAGGACCCTTTCCTGAGCCAGACATGGAAATTCAGCCCCGCCTGCACCACCTGCCTTGTCCTCCTCTTCCCTCCCCTCCTTCCCTCACAACTTTCCCTGCTGCTGTCCTGCTTTCCACAGCGGGCAGCCCACACCAGCAGAGAGATGTAAAACAAAGGGGCTGACGTTATGTTTGTTGCCCACCAGCTCCTCCAACTTCTCCCAGAACTTTGGTGTTAGACCTGCAGGGATTTTTAAATTCCCTTTTAAAATCCCGTCTGGAATTTGTTGAACGATTGTCATTAACAGGGAAGGATCTCGGTCTCTATTTAAGACCGCTGTGAATCAGAATGAAGAATGCTGAAATTCAGAGTGGGGCTGTCTTCCCTCCTCCTTTCTACCCCTTTTTTTGTCCCTTCTCCTGCAGCTGGTGGGGCTTTCTCAGCCTAGGAAGTGGCAGAAGGAAGATCCGTGCGAGGATGCAGCTAAACCTGCCCCACACACCTTGTGCCCACCAGCACCACCAGCAGCTCCCCCGCACCCTCGAAAATGACAAAGGAACCTTGATTACTGACTCACCACGCCAGCTGAACGAGAGGGGAGGGAGGAAAATAATGCATTTATAATAGTGGGCTCTGAGCCTGCTGGGAGATTGGCTGGCATTTCGGCAAATGAGGGGGCTGCCCCGTGCCTGAGCTGTCGCACTGACTCACCTGCCGCAGCAGCAGCACAGGCACCGCGGCAGGAGCGGGAGAGCGAGGGGCAGCGCAGGAGAGAGAGGGACAGAGCAGGAGAGAGAGGGACCGAGCAGGAGAGAGAGGGACAGAGCAGGAGAGAGAGGGACAGAGCAGGAGAGAGAGGGAGCGCAGGACAGCGAGGGGCAGCGCAGGAGCGAGGGGCGCACGCCGCGGATGTGCGGAGGGACAGGGTCTCTGCTGCCTCCCGTCCCAGGACAGGGTCTCTGCTGCCTCCCGTCCCAGTCCTACCCCCGAGATGCACGCGTGCCTTTCGGCTGTCTCTCTCTCTCCTTCATTCGGAAGCAATTCCGAATTCGTGTTGGTTCTCAGCCCCCACTTCAGCGCCCCATCCACGTTTGTCACGGGGTAACGTGGCATGACGAAGTTCAAAAGGGAGGGCAATTGTTCTATCTCGCCTGATGCATCATTTCACCAAAATCTATTTCNTTTCTTTTCTTTTCTTTTCTTTTCTTTTCTTTTCTTTTCTTTTCTTTTCTTTTTTTTTTTTCTTTTCTTTCTCTCTCTCTTTCTCTCTCTCTTTCTCTCTCTCTTTCTCTCTCTCTTTCTCTCTTTCCTGTTCAGGAGTCCACATAACTGTTTTTCTTGGTGCTGGACCCAGCCTTGGGAGAGGAGTGATTTCCTTCTCACCAGGGACTGGCCATGACCATCCCTGCTGAGCCAGTGCAGCCCCTTGCCCTGAATACAGAGTCAGGAGACAAATTCTGAGTTTCTGCACTGGCTTCACAAGGTAATAACCAATTATTAATAAGTGATATAACCAGTATTCATAAGTGACTCCAGCACACTACAGATAATATCAGTGTTCATTTAATACCGACCACCTTTCCTCTTTGGGAATTTCTCCAGCGTTTTAGGACCATAGGGTGAATTCTTATCTTGAGTGTTCCTCCCTCTTTCTGCCACCCTACTCCTCTTTTCTTTTTGGTTTTAATAATTTTCATGCCATATCTGGCCACTCCAGCCCATTTCCATGTATTAAGCCTTCCATCCTTGCTACTTCTTCCTACTTTTGCAAGTCTCCTGTGTGAAAAAAAACCACCTGAATATCTGCCTTTGCATTGACAAATCATCGGAAAATGAATGGGAAAAGGGAGAGTTTTCCAATGTTTTTTCACTGCTTTATTTCACGAGTAGGTAACTTCTGCATTAAAACTTTATCCACTGCTCAGAGCCCAGTCCACTCACCTCACCACTAATGGCATCCTCAAAGGATTCAGTCTCTGCTCTGAAGGTGTATGAATGCAGCCCTGAGTGGAAAAGGAGAACTTTGATATGGGGTTATCAAGCAATCAGTAAGTAAGGATGAGGAAAAACACCTCTAGGTCTGGGACCAGGAAAAGGAACATCAGTGGTGCAGAGGGGTGGTGGGTAAGAGGTAATTAGCAGGAAAATAGGGTTGATAATCAGGATGATCTTTTGGATTCCATCTCTTGGTTCAAAGACTTCTTGCCCCTGCCATGAGCCCTTGGAATGCAGAGCCCAGGGTCACAGTGAGGTTCTCGTGTGTGTTTGCAGCTCCCAAATGCTTCCAGATTAATAAGGATTCTGAGTGATAATTGGTAACCATACGCTGTAATAAACTTCCTCTGATTTCCAGTCCTCCTACAAGCCAGAAAGCATCAGAATCCCCAAAACATTATTATTCTGGACATTAAACCCTCAAAGGAGAAATCTAACAGGGTACAGGCTGCAAAGCACAGGACTTCCCTACAACCCAAATAAAAACCCAGTGAGAGAGAAAGGGAAGAAACCACCAATTCCAGGGAATTTTGTTCCTTCTTCCAACACTGTAAGCAGATGGGTGAAGCTTTTTCCTTTCTCCCTACACAGAACACCCCAGTGTTTGATTTCTTCCCTGAGGCCTTGTTTTCTGCCTTGCTTCTGAATCAGACTTGACTGGCACAAAAGTGACTGGGGAAAGCTCGCAGTTGGTTCACTTCTGGCAAAAGGAAAAGAAACAAAAAGGGAAAAAAATAGGGGGAAAAACCCAAACAACCCTGAGGAAAGAAGGAAGGAAACGCCACAAAGGAGTTTAAAGGTTTGGGGAAATGCTAGTAGCCCTGTCTTCGTTTCCAAGGGTTGTTTCTTTTGTATCAAATCAATACTGAGCTGGGAATAACGCCCCAGGATTGATGTTCAGACTACACTGAATTATTTAATTTCAGCTTGTACTGGAAAATCATTTCAGTGGTGCTTCATGGTGACTGGTACAGTTCCTTCCACCTCTGATGCACTGGAATTTCTGCACAGAGGAGAGAAGGGAATTAAAAACATTGGCAAAAAGTCAAAGTACAGAGAAACCCTTCAAAAAGAGGGAATAGAGGAAGATGAGGCAGCCACATGGCAAAGGGAGAAGAGTTGTTTTGTGCTGGGAACTGTGGTTTAATGTCCAGTTTTCACTTGGGTCTTATTCTTCTTATTCTTCTTATTTTTCTTATTTTTCTTATTTTCTACAATTATTGGTGTCTGTGGTTTGCTGGATGATGGCTTGAACCCTTTCCTCTCCAGGCTCTGCTTTCATCCTCCCAAACTGAGGGAGATGGGAGCTGCCCATGCTCTCCAAAGCCAACTCCAGGGTTTTTACCAGAGGCCAATATCCCCACGTCGATATTGTAAATCCTTTCTCTCCTATGAAAAGTTATTTTTAGTGGAAGGAAGACCCTGTCTGGCAGAGCAACAGTTCCCTTTGCTCAGCTCTTCATGCCAACAGCCAAATTTGATAAGCAGGGCTGTACTCTCCTTCAGGGAGTCACAGGCCAGGCATTTTCCTGATTTTGTACCAAGCTGGTGAGAAAGGAACAGCACCACAGATGGAAATGAGGTGTTTTGGGGAGTCATGGATTTATCTTCACTGCCTGGTTGAATTCTTTTCCCATACCCTTACTCCAGCAGAACAACCTCCTTGCTCTGCTGCTGTGTGCTGTTGAGCATGGGATTGTGGGCCTCCACTCTGCATTCCCTCACAAATTCTGGGAATTCACCTCCCAGCAGTTCAAGGGAGAGGATTCTGCCCCTCTGCTCCTCTCAGCTGAGACCCCACCTGCAGAGCTGCCCCAGCTCTGCGTTCCCCAGCACAGGAAGGACATGGAGCTGTTGGAGTGAGTCCAGAGGAGGCACCAGGATGATCAGAGGGATGGAGATGTTGTGAGAAAAGGCTGAGAGAATTTGAGTTGTTCAGCCTGGAGAAGAGAAGGCATCAGTGGCCTTGCAGAACCTGAAGGAAGCCTACAGAAATTTCTGGGAAGACCTTTTACAAGGATATGGAGTGACAGTACAAGGAGGAATGGTTTCAAACTGAAAAAGAGTAAGTTTACTTTAGATATTAAGGAAGAGATTCTTTGTTGTGAGGGTGGTGAGGCCCTGGCACAGATTGCCCAGAGGAGCTGGGCATCCATCCCTGGAAGCGTCCAAGGCCACGCTGAACAAGGCTTTGAGCAACCTGGGACAGTGGAAGGCCCCTCTGTGTGTCTGGAGCTGGATTTCACACCTGATTTTCTCTCCTGAACCAGAAGCTAATACACAATCTCTCAGCTGGCTTGGACCCTGCTGTCACCAAGGAGGGGACAATTAGTACTCAGCAGCCTGATCCCATGTTGCCCCTCCAGACCCTTCATAGGATCACAGGATGGTTTGGGATGGAAGAGACCTTAGATATCCTCTTACTCCAACCCCCTCCCATGGGCAGGGACACTCTTCTCTATCCCAGGTTGCTCCAAGCCCCGTCCAACCTGGCCTTGGACACTGCCAGGGATGGGGCAGCCACAGCTCCTCTGGGCAACTTGTGCCAGGGCCCATGGCAGGGGTGGAATGAGATGATCTTTAAGGTCCCTTCTAACCCAAACCATCCCATTATTCTCTGACATTCTTCAGTAACTGGACGAGTCTGGCAGTGTGAATCCACTGAGTGACAGCTTTCCAAGCAAGCCTGCAAGCAGCAGGTTCATGGAAAGGTGTCAGGGAAGCAGGAGTGTCTTTCCCTTCTCCTTTCCTCTGACCCAGGTTCTGAGCTGTGGGACCTGATTGCTATCTGCTTTGCTGTCTGTCATTTTTTACAGACCTCTTTCAGCATGAATTGCTTCTTAGACTCTTTTATAATACATTGACACATTTGAATTTATTCCTCTGTATCTCCTCACATCCAGCACCATTTCAGTCTTTTCTGCCACCACTTCTCAATTATGAACCATCTCATCTACTTTCCTTCCTTTGCTCATTGGTTCAACCCTTAGTGCTTCAGGCACCTTTAAAAAAGAAGTCATGAATATGTTAAGAACTGACTTTATAACTAAGATAATTAAAACTTCTATGGGTCCTGTTTCTATTCCACCCTCTGTGCTATGCCTGACTTTCTACTTGCAGTTTTTTTACCTGGCTTCCTGTCCACACATTGGCAGAAATAAATCCAAACTTCCCTAATTTAATGCTTTGAGCAAGTTTGGTGAGACACACAGGGTTTTGATATTTTCTGGATCTGGATTAACAATGCAGCAGGAAAATGTTCCTTATGGAACATTTCTCATGGATTTCCTGGGTTTCTGGTCCTCCTTCTCTTGATCTTTGTTGAAAGGTGGACCTTTTGGTGTTTTATTTTTTTCCTGCTGGATTTTCATCTGGTTCCAGAGGAAGCCCTAAGTTGGAATGAAGTGACAGTCAGATTCCCCACCAGCTGGCCTGTGAATAATCAAAGCTTTAGCCATGCATAACTAACATTTTATAAGGATGTCCTGGATGAGCATGGCGACAAAAAGTCCTCCAAGTCTCTCTCTTCCCAGCCCTCTCACCAAGAAGTCAAGAAATCCTTTCAGCCACCACAGCAGCAGCTCCCAAACCCTACAGAAGATTGCAAGGAGCTGACCTTGCCTCTGCTGGTGTCAGAACCAGCACAAGAAGTTCCTCTCCCCCACACAGCACTCGGCTCTCCACTCCTTATCCCACTGGGAATGCAGGCACAGCACATGCCCCCACATCCACTGCAGGCAGTCAAACACACCAGGCAAGATGCTGTTACCTAGGCAATGGTTATCACAATTCTCTGGTTAGGGAGTCAGGGGAGAGGTGCAGGACAATGCAGGACTGGGGAAGGAGAAAATAAAACCAACCAAAGAGATCAAAACTGAGATATAAGGCCCGAAATGCTGTGATAGGGGCAGCAGCTGGGAGTGGGAGACTGGGTTTTAGAATTTGTTTATTTATTTTTTTTTTATTTTTTAAATTTCAAACATGCTTCTGGGATGGACAGGAATGCTTTGACTCTGATTTCTTACCAGCCTGAGAAATGCTGCCAGCCTGTAGGTTTGGGATGTAAGCTTTGCAGAAGGGTAGGGTGCTGGTCACAACCCGTGTGGTGCCATGGCTGGTCAAGATTTTGGATCAAGGTTTGTCCTCCATACAGCTGGGCCTGAGGAAAATCCATGAGCAGGTTTGCCTGAATTGTCTTTTATCAGGTTTCCCCATAACAAAAATGGCTTTTCTCTTGCTGGACTTCACCCCAGACTCTGTGTTTTTAAACCAGTCCCAAAGAGAGCAACAATGAGTTTATGACGCAGCCCTCCCTAAAGAGAAATACTTGTTAGAAAAGTTGATCCAATCAATACATGGATAACACTGGGATAACACAAGAGTGCAACTACACTGCTAATGAGCTCATCTGGGAAGCCTCAAAGCCTTTCAGAGACAACATTTGAACTGTTTATGGTGTGTTTAAGAACAAATTGTTCCCTGTGAGGGTAGAGAGGACCTGGCACAAGTTGCCCAGAGAAGCTGTGGCTGCCCCATCCCTGGAAGTGTTCCAAGCCAGGCTGGACACAGTTTTGAGTAACCTGGGATAGTGGAAGGTGTCCCTGCCCATGGCAAGGTGTTGGAACTGGATGAGATTTAAGGTCCCTTCCAGCCTAGGACATTCTGAGATTGTTATTTCAGCCACAGCAGGACTGTTGAAGTGCTCTCTGCATGGAGCCCAGTGGGCATCATGTGAATGCAGGAGACTAAACAGGATGAAATCCTTCCCCTTCCTCTTTGAGCATTTGTGTGTGATGCTTGTGAAAGTAAAGGAAACATTGGGAAGTGGGGGAAGACAAAGCTCTGCTTGCAGGTTTTGTTGTCACTTTTTTCAAACCAACAAGAAAGGAAATGTGGAAAAGAGGTCTTTAAAAAGGAAAGGAAAGAAACAGGAAACACCCCACACACACACACTTAAAAAAAGATAAAATAATTACCTCCCCTCTCTGGCAGCTCAATATCACAGGGTAGGGAGGTATTTTCCTTGCTTGCAGCATTTCCTGTGTCCGCCTTCCCACTGGGTCTTTCTGGATTTGTGAAAGGGAAAGGATGTTGTGTACAAAAGGGACCAAGCTGCCTGGGTGGAAAAGTAAAGGGGGAGGACCAAAGAGAGGGGAAAAGGAGTCAGGAATAATAAAGGACACACAAACATCTTGTGCAAAGCAGAGGGGTTTGGAACACTTAAGTATTTAAGCCTCTTGTTGGAGTGTTTACTCTCGCTCAAAACAAAAATTGCTGATTGATGACCAAAACAGCAATTTGATGGTTACCAAGGGGGTGGAGAGAGGGAGGTGGGGTAGGAATGAGGCATTTTCTGTGCATGGCTTTGAGGGAGATTCAGTATGGCAGAAAAAGAGAGGCCTTGTTAACACAGCATCGGGGTGGTCCTGGTGATGGACAAATCAGACAGGATCCCTTGGCATTGCTCAGCACCACCCCAGCTTTGCTGTGCAGTAAGGCAGGAATCCTCCAAAGGAAGAGAGAGCTCCAGCAAATCCTCCAAAGAGCCTGGAGAGAGCACTGGGATCCTTCCTGGATTTCAAGTGAGCACAGACCAACTCACAGCCTGAGAGATGGGGGAGAGTAAGAGGTTGTTTAAATTCAGGAGTTCTGCTACAACCAGGGTTCACCTCAACCTTTTCTTTCGAAACGCAGTGGTGGAGGTAACAGCAGTGGCACTGGAGCTGGATTAGTTGGGTTGAGCCAGGCTTCTGAAATATCCATCAGTCCCAGTTTCCAAGATGTCCATAAACCCCCAGATCTAATCCCAAAGGACAGGCTGGAAGGTTCCTAAAAGTGGCGCTAGAAGAGGTTACCCTGTTAGCATGATGTGGCTTGCAGAGGTATTTTGTTCCCAGTGAATCCAGCAGTGTGGAAAAAGGCCTCTGTGCTAAGTTTAGTTTCTAACCCACGTCTCTTCCATGGTTTGCTGCAGAACTTCAGTTCTGTTTAACTCCAGCACACCAAAATTTGCCAGGCCAACAAGGACCAGCAGTGCACGGCTGAACGAATCAAGAGAAAGAATCAGTCTCATGAGAGGAACAAGGTTATTCTTGGATGGCCATTCCTGCCCACCTTGGATTTACTTCTTGTTGAATATTTCTTCCAGGGAAGTTGCACTGGATGTAGCTAATCTAGGTTAAAAAAAAAGACTTCCAGGAAAAGCTCTGGAACTTCCCAAGGAAATGATGGAGTCACCATTCCTGGAGGGATTTAAAAGAAATGTAGATGGGGACATGGTTTTAATGGTGGCTTGGCAGGGCTGGGTTAATGGTTGGACTCAATGACATTAAAGATCTTTTCCAACCTAAACAATTCTATGATTCCATGATTCCGTGACTGTATGAGTCAAGGATTCCATGAACAGCTCACTAGCAAACACCATGAATTCCTGCCTAGAATATCACCCATTTCTGTGAGATGGAAATGTTTGCTGGAGCTTTCAGTCTCAAAATGCATTTCCATACCATGCCTTTTAGAGAACGATGATTTAAGAACTTCTATTCTCTGCTATGAGTCACTTTGCAAAGAAAACTCTGGTGAAATCTGAAAGCCTTAATTTCAATTTGAGGTTTGGAGCCTGGTTGTCCTTCTTTCCCCCTGCAGCCCATGGAAGAGATACCTCACTCCAAAGAGGCATGCAGGGACATGGTCTTGTTTAGGTGGAAATGTTTGGGAAGCATTTGAGGATGTCCATTTATCTCTGTTTTTAACACAGATACCAACCTGAAATTACCTGAATCAAGGCCATCTCACTGGATTATGTTTGCACTGACTTCTTTGTGCAATACAGATGAAGCACTTAGGACAGGGCAGGAGAAGCAGGAATGAGCTCAAATAACTTGTTCTAAAAGCTGCTCCACAGTCCTTAACCTTGATGTATTCCTGCTGCCTTGACAAATCCTCGTCTCTGACTATTAATCATATTAAGGCAACCCAGAAGTTGTTATCCCACCATTAACCCTGGACTGCTTGTTCTTTGCTTCGCTTGCAGAGTCTTTAAAGAGCAGGAGGAAGCTGCATCTATTCAAACACCTCCAACAAGCACTGTGAGTAATCAGCCTTTGGTCCTTGCTGAGGAGTTTTGGAGAGCAAGTCTTTAAAAACGCAGTTTCTGGAGAGGGGTTTTGTGTTAGAACAGTCATCACTGCTGAGCTCAGTGGAATGGGAAAGGAGGAAGCACAAGTAGGAAAAGAATTGCTCCAAAAAATAGAGAAATAAGGGACAAATAACATCAGCCAACATGAGGCACCAGCGAGTGGTTAAAGTGTTTGCGTGTAAATGTTTGTGTCAGAAGCAAAATCTTAGAATGTTTGAGGAAGCACAATATGAGGTTTCTTGCTGGACAGGGAATGTGCCTCTGCTTTTGGCAGGGCTTGGAACTGCATGATCTTTAATGTCCCTTCCAACCCAAACCATTCTGGGATTCTCACTGCCAGCATCTGCCAGGCTTCCCAGGCACTCCTGAGAGAGTTATAAAAGCAAGACACAGGAGAGCAAAACATTTAAAACAAGTAGACCAAACTGCTGGATTTCAAGCTGATAGAAACTGACAATTTGCAGACATAACAGGTAAATTAGTTACACCAGGAACATTTATCATAATCAGCCTTGGAGTGTGAGCAGTCCTCCAGGAGGAACAGCAAATAGCCAAAGAAGGATGTTGTAGAATTTTTTTCAGTATTTCCACAAAAACAACTGCTAGGAAAAGAAAAATAAAAGACAGGGCCAGACAGAAGAACACAGAGAAACACTGAGATTGGATCTGAATATCAGCTCCAGCTCTTTCACTAAAAGAGAGACTTCTAAAACAGGGAGGCTATCAAAGTCTCAAATGTGACTGTGACCAACAGCCCACAACATCTTTTTTAGCCAAAGTTTGTCTGGATCTGACCTGTTCCTTACAGATAATTATTATGTGAAAATTTCTAATTAATCTCTATCTGATGAAAAGACCCCCACAAAACAAAAACCGTAGAAAGCATCTTCTTTACTTTCTCTATTTTCTCTTCCTTTTAACCAGACACGAATAAAAAAAGGAGCTGCCCTAAATACCAAAAATTTGACTGGAGCTGTTGAAACCTTAAATTGTGAAAGGATCTTCAACTTCTGCATGGCACCAAAATATAAATTTAATTTCCACCACCTGCCCATCACACTCCTCTGCCAAGGAGAACACACCTCAGACACCTGGAGTCTCCAGCCCTCCTGCTCCTATTCCTCTGGCTGAAATCTCAGCTCACTGAGGGGATTGATTCATTGTGCACGTCTTTTTCCTTTTTTTTTGCTGATGTTGTTTTATCTCTTGTCTCTAATGGGAATGTATTATCTTTAACTCTTCTCAGAGCACTCAAGATGAGGGGAAAGCTGTTGAAAATAAATTAAGACTAAAATAAACTCCGATTGGAAATGCTAAGTACTGCATGTTCCTGCATTAGGAAAATGAAATACTTCATTCACATTCCTGAAACAGGACTTGGGACCATTTCAAGTGTTGTGACTTTTTTTAAATCCTCCAAAAATAGTGAGCAAGTGTTATAAATTCTTACTTTTCTCATATGATAAGGAGTGAATTCATTATTAACAGAGCTTTCCTCTCTATGCATTTAATCAGAGCTGGGCCTCATTAACTAAAATGAACACATATTACAAGTGATTTTTGTCAAGTGCCTTTTTGACTGGTCACTGGGGACCACCTGAACACATCTATGCTGTAATTAATCACGTCAAGATTGAAATGTTGTTGCACCTAACATACCTTTAAGGTGAATTTGGCTTTCTCCTAAAAGCTGGGTTTAGTCTAATTTGGAAGAGAATCATAGATAAAAAGGATGGTCTGGGTTGGAAGACACCTAAAAACCATCCAGTCCCACCCCCTGCCATGGGCAGGGACACTTTCCCCTATCCCAGGTTGCTCCAAGCCCCGTCCAACCTGGCCTTGAACAATTCCAGGGATGGGGCAGCCACAGCTTCAGGAATTTTCCAGGGATTTCTACAATTTACAAACAGGTAGAGGGACAGACTGCACTGGGGAATCCAGAGGAGATGTGGACTCTGCCTTCCTTTGTGCTTCATTTGTGGTCCCAAATTTATTTTGCTTTGAGCTCCTGTTCCCCTTGTCTTTTTTCCAAGAACAGTATCCATGTAGATTAAGCTCAGACAAAACTCCAAAGTACAAGAAAATGACACTGCAAGAGCCCTTTGCTTGAAGAATAACCTTCCAGAATGGGCTACAGGATTTTCAAGGGAAGGAAAAGGGTATATGAGGGCAGAAGGTGAAGGCCCCTGTGGGTACAGAGGTTCCAGAGAAGCCCCTCTCCCATAGCTCCAGCTATCCAAATTATTTTCTCCTCTTTGCCTTCCATTTACCCTACCCCACCTGGTCATCTTTAAATAATTCCTCTCTCCCCTCCCTATCTGCTTCACCTTAAAACTCATGGCCTGTTCCTCCAGGTCACATATTCCCCTCCTGAATTGCTCTTCTCAAAGTTCCCCAGCTGGTCCTTGCCATCTCCATCCTCATTTATCCCTATTCCCTGTGTCCTTGTCCTGACTAAAAGGCCTGGGGATGACCAACAGCTGCTGCAGCCTTCACCTTGAAGTGAAAAGCTTTGAAAATAGAGCAGGGGCATCTCATTTCTTTTGAGGTTGCCCCATGGGAGTCAGGAAGGGAGTGGGGAAATGAAAGAGCAGAAAGAAGCTTCTGTCACAAAGATTCTTTGCACCTTACACCTTTTCCCTCTTATCCTTAAGGCTCCTCTACTCCTTTCTTACCAGGCATAATGGGGAAGGGTAATGGGGTTGCTGTAGGGGTGCAGTGTCCAGCTCCACAGCCCGATAACTTCTGCACTGAGCTGAAGAATAATGCACACAGAGCAAATGCCTGCTGGGATTTTGCTGTGTCACTCAGAGCTCTTGGCAGAAACACAACGCAGGTCTGAGAACCCTGGGATGATTAAATTGCAATAAATTCTACTGTGAAGAAATATGTTTGTAGATGGTTTGAATCAGTTATGCTTTAGAATTGTTAAAAAGAGATGAAAGTGTTAATTAATGGCTATAATAAAGTCACCCTTATCCCAACCCCGTAGGGTATTGTGTTTACATGCCCCCCCCCAAATTTAAAGGGATAATGAAGATGATTGTCCTGACTTTAGACAAGGAAAACACTGTAGGCAACACTGTAAATAATTTCTTTTCTGTCTCAGCACACAGCTTCTGTTGTGGTGCTCATAAGTAGTTCTCACTTAATTTTGTTAAGTGACAAGCTCTGACCTTTAAGTTTCTGATAAGCCCCGTTAGTTTTGTTGATACCCAGCCAAACCTACCTGATTTTTCACTCTGGGCCAGCTGCCAGGACCTGGCTTAGGCTGTGGCTGGGGAGCACTCCAGGTTCTCAGACCTGTCAAATTCTACATTGAATAAGAGACTCCTCCTGGTGACTCTCACCTGGTGCTACCCAGCAGCCTGGCTGGTGTAAAACTCACTCCCAGCACTGTCCTGCTCCGCACTGCAGTCCTGCTGGGTCCCCAAATGATGGTGCAGAGCAGGGAGCAGCTCTGGGTGCAGCAGGCAGGGCATGTGTGTGGGGTTTTTCCCCCACCCAGGGGCTGCTGTAGCTTTGAAACCCCCAATGATTTTTGTGACCCACAGATGAGGCAGAGGGGCTTTGCTTTTTTCAGTCTTCAGAGGTTGTTTATTATTTTCTTATCACGAGTTTCAAGCCAGGAATGACATGGGCTCTGCACTCTTGGAAAACACACCAGCAAAAGCCTCAAAAGGCTCAAAATGTCTGAATTTATACAAGATAAGGTGACCAGTTACTTGATACCACGTTCCTAAAGCATCTATTGTTATTACTCTATTACCAAAACCTAATTATTTGTCTGTTCACACAACACCTGCACTGAGGCTGATCCTATGCAATAATTTTGTGCTCCCAACACTGCAGAAGATGGAGTAGGTGAAGAAGGGAAACTGAGGCAATGCCCATAATCCTCCACCTTGAGTCTTCACCTACTTCCATACCATATAAAACCCAAAATACACATTTTCACACCAGGGGACACACTACCAACCGTACTCCTTTCTAATTCACACTCTGGCTGTTTGCACTCCATCCCAAAGCCTTGGAAACTTTCTCCATGGATGGAGGTCAAAACCAGTGTTTTTTCCTGGGGGTCAGAACCTTCCAGGACAGGCAGATATTCTTTTTATCCCTGATTCCCACAGGCATGGTGCTCAGCAGGGACATTCCAAATGTTTTCCCCATCCCTGCTGCTGCAGAGATCCAGCCTCCCTCTCTGCATGCACAGCTGTGCCCTTCGTTCTTACCTGCTAGAGTACTGTGGGATGGACAACAGGAGTGATCAGACATCTCTGAACAGACTTTTTTTCCCCTCTGTGCCAATGAAAAGCCCCAGTGAGCTCTGCTGAGGGAGAATCCAACATCTTGGCCAAAGACCCTCCCTTTCAGCTCCTCTGTGCAGCAATGTTTGCTATCCCCACACCCCCCACCCATCCAAAGAGCAGAGACAAGGCTGATAATGCAGGGATGCCTCTGCCCATGGCTGCCCTTCTTTCCACCTTGTTTCTTTCCCTGGAATCTCCTCTCCAGCTCTTCCCAGACTTCGCTCATCATCAGTCAGAATAACCTTTGATTTTGGTGAGGCTCTGGCACAGGTTCCCAAATGTGTTGTGGACTCTTGATCCCTGAAAATGTTCAAAGCCAGTCTGGATAGGGCTCTGAATAAGCTGGAAGATATCCCTACCCATTCTATATTTGATGATTTTGTGATTTTGTTCACAGTGCTCAAGCAGATCTGTCTTTATCATGACTATTTTCAGTGATGCTGTAGCCATGAAGATCTAGAGAGAAATTCCGATTCCCAGTAGCTCAACTCTAGGCACAGAACATGAACTCTTCCTTCCTACAATCTTTTTTTCCCCCTGAGGAATACGATTGCCTTAGGATGAACCTCACTTTGCATCAAGGCAAATCCTGAAGCCCTCAATTAATTTTTGAACAGTCTTTATCCAGTAGACTGGACTGTCTGCTTAAAAGACACATGGAAATGAATCTTCTCAACTGTCAACTTTGCACCTCATTAGGAGCAGTGCAAACCAGAAGGAAAAAGAGGCCAAAAAAGGGCAGCAAATCTCTATTTCCAAAATAGCTCTCAGTGCTTTAATGGATTCATACACACAGCTACAAAAACAAATGGTTGATTAAATTAAATCAGATTAAATAAACAAAAGAAACAAAAGGAAATCACAGATAAGAATTTGGCTCTATGACTGGTATTATTAGGTGGGGAAAACCAGTTAATTTAAATTTTAAGAAGGATGCTGTTTGTCAGGGTGGTTTAATTCGAACAGATCTATTCTGTCCATGACACATTGCCAGATCTCCTCTTTGTGAAGCCAGCAGGGAAAATCTGTGTCATTTTGCCAGCCCTGTGCTCTGGAGAGATTGGGATGTATTGACACGAAGTTTTCCTACCAGAAAGAGTGCTCTGAGAAGGATTTATTTCTGCTTTAAAGAATTTTGTATGTGGGCAGCCCACCAGAGGCTGCTGAAGCCGCCTGTATCTTGGTGTCCAGGGATGTCCATGCTCCAGATCCAGGGATATATCCCAGCACCAATTACCCAGCAGAGCTTTCACTGGTACCAGTGCACACCAGGGGATAGTCAGGAATAAAGGGAAGCATCATCTGAGTCAAACAGATTCACTCAACCTTACAATTCCTAATTTTTCTCAGTGTTCTTGGCTTAGTAATGCATCTTTACCATTTTTGCATGATGGCTCTGGATTGTTTTTCCTTTTTTCTGGATGGAAACCGAGTTCAGCTGAAGGTTTTTGTCCTTGATGACAATTTCTGGTTTGCAGCTCTGCCTTTTGCCCCTCAAACACTCAGCCACGGGGGAATGTTACCAGTGGCCCATTCTATTCTTTCTCCAACTCATCGATATTAATTAAGCAGGAATCTACCGACATTGATTAGGAAAATGCTCCCATTAGCTGCACAAATGAACACCAAAGGAAAATCAGCAGGGACATCCCTGTGGAGAGGATGCCACAGTCAACACAGGGTTCAGCTCTGAGAAGGGAACAATGAGTGTTCTTGTTTATCAGCCACCCAAATATCATAGCAGCAGAATTAAAAGAAGACAGATTTTCTACAGAACTGTGTGCACAATATTTTGTAAACAATCCTGCCACCACATCCCCAGCTTTCCTCTCATGTACAGAACCATCTCCTCCTACTGAGATACAAGAAGGACCTTCCCAAGTCCCAAGTCTGGCAATGCATCAGCTCTGCAGATCTCTACATCTGCAGGCCTCCACAATCCTCCAAATCCCCAGATCCCTCCAGTTCATCCTCAGAACACCTGAACTTCCATCCACTCTGTCTCCAGTCCCTCTCAGGTACTCTCATGATTAGTTTATCAGGAAGTAGAAGAAGCAGCAATGCCCTCAGCACAGACACACAGTGACTGATGTACCACCAGGGCAAGAGGGATGGATAATTCTGGTTTTCATGCTGAAACTCTGCCTTCCTAAGGCAAACAGAGGAAGTCTTCTGTTCATTTCGAGAACAAATTCTTGGGGATTTGAGTAATTCTTTCAGTCTCATTGAAACTGGCAAGCAGACAGAAGCAGTTCTAGGAGGGGGAAGCAAGACTGGCAGTCAGCTGAGACAGATGGACAGTTGCAGTGTGACCATGCTAAAAATGAAAATCAAGGTAAAAACCCATTTCTGAAATGTATCCAGAGGTTTAGCTACCTGTCACTCCATCTTAAAGTTAAATGGCTTTGAGTGAGTTAAACCTGCAGTGGGATTGGTTGGTGTGATCCCTCCAGCTGCAGGCAGTGAAATGTGCAGCCCACTCCCTCAGAAGGACCCTCTCAGCCCCTCTCAGGGGAGAAGGAGGAATTCAAACAAAAGCAGCATTCCAAAGCTTGACATCTTACAGGTGGCCTTTGGTTCTAATCACCCCATGGTAGCGTTTCTCGTGGTGTCATATGAAAGAGGCCACCCCAAGAGCTGTCTGCTCTGGAATCATTCCTGGCTGAGCTGTCTGAAGTCCCAGATCTGGATAAACATCTGATCAGCTTCCAGAAAACCTTGGGGTGGAAGCTGTCCTGAACAGAGGTGTCAGGAACACAGGTGGGTCCATGACGAGCCTCAGGAAATCCAAGGAGGCCAAGTGCAAAGTCCTGTACCCAGGTCAGGGCAATCCTCAGTATCAACACAGGCTACAGACTCCTTGAGACCGGCCCTGGACAAAAAGGATTTGGGGACACTGGTGGATGAAACACAGAACACGAGCTGGCAATGTGATCTTTCAGTCCAGAAAGAAAATTGTAACTGGGGCTGCATCAAAAACATGGGCAGCAGGTTGAGGGAGGGAATTCTGACCTTCTACCCTGCCAGGAGTGTTGCATTCAAAAATAAGAGGGATGTGGAGCTGTTGGAGCGAGTCCAGATGAGGCCACAAATGTGATCAGAGGGATGGAGCATCTCTCATATGGAGACAGGCTGAGAGACTTGGGATTGTTCAGCCTGGAGAACAGAAGGTTCCAGGGAAAATGTAGACCACCTTCAAGTGCCTAAAGAGGCTCCAAGAGACCTGGAGAGCGACATGAGCGTGCAGGGATGTGACAAAGGGGGATGGCTTTCTACTGAAGGAGGGTAGGTTTAGATTATCAACTATTAAGAATAAATTATTGACTGTGAGGGTGGGGAGGCCCTGGCACAGGTTGCCCAGAGAAGCTGTGGCTGCCTCATCCCTGGAAGTGTCCAAGGTTGAATGGGGTTAGGAACAACCTGGGATAGTGGGAGATGTCCTTGATTCTGTCATGGAAGTTGGACAAGATGACCCTTGAAGGTGCCTTCCAACCCCAACCACTGAATGTTTCAATGTAAGCGAGTCGCCTCGTGTTCCCCATGCAGGAGTGTGGGGACAAATGGCTCCTACAGCTGCCTGTGACAGCTCAGGTCACTGGTGAACTTCCACAGAATCCCTGCTGGCTGTATGTGGAGTCTTGACCTCTCACCCGTAGACAGACCCACATCCCAAATGCAGAATATGGGGTTTTATCACCTCCATAGGGGCATGTCCAAACCCTTCAAACACTGATGGTGATCCACAAGTCTTCTGTAGGTCCTCTGTCACCTCTGTCAGCCCTGTTCAGATCCCTTGGACACTCTGGGAACTCCCAGAGTGCAAAACTTGCTTGCATTTCCAAGCAAACCCCAGCTCTGGGTGTAGGTGAGATGCACCGCACATGTGGCACCTGGAGTTCTGACGGGTTACAGATGTTTCAGGTAAGGATAAAACCTTCCTGCACTTTGCACAGTGGGATGTAAACTGGGAATGCAGAACTGGCCACGGTATTTTTAGTTGTGGTGATAACAATAATAATAATCACAATCACAAGGACTCAGATGTTTAAGTTCAGCCCTCGAGAGACTGTGACCACAGAAGTCTAACAGCAAGAAACAGCCCCATCTGCTTTCCCATCTGAAATTAGCTGGAAATAGTCTTGTTATCCACTCGGCCCAAGCATGTCATCCCAAACCGCTTCTCAGCATATGCTTTTCAAAATATATTAGCTTGGTTCTGCAGGGTTTTGGCAAAACATTTTCCATCATGATTTGCAAAGTCATCAAAAACTCAACCTTCCTGAGGAATGCGCTGGTTTCATTTCGACCCTGTTTAAAAACAGCTTTTAGATAATATATTTCAGCATTTAGTTGGTTGAGTTATTCCATTTGAAACATGTATTTAGGATACATTGTTTATTCTGATTTATTTTATGTTAGAAGTTTATTTATTATGTTCTCTTTCATTCAGCATTTATCTTCACATTTAATTTTACATTCACTTTCTTATTATAATTCCATATTCTACGGATTTATCTAGCAAAAATGAAATACTAGAAGTCAAACAAAAATAAATGTTGGAATAGTTTCAGTGATATATTCTCATTGACCAAAAAATGTGATGCTTTTTTAAATACATGAGAGACAAAAATCAAAATATAGCATTATATTACAGATTGCAATGAAAAAAAAATAACAGAACTACTGAATTTCTCATAAAGCTGAGTCTCAATAACTCTTCTGGCTCACTATACATGCTGATACATTTATTCAATCATGCAAATTATAAAAGACTCTTCTCCTAATACTCACATTGGTTGTGTCATTAAAAATTGATTTACAAATATTTTTGCTTTTGTGAATAAACACTCCACTTGCTGTGATTTTTTTTTTTTTATTTTTTTTTTTAATTACATCATTATTATTCCTGCATATTTGACGTCGCTTATTTACACTCGCTGGGTTTGGATCCTCCTCAATCTGACTGTAGATACATCCTGCTTCTCATTAGGAGAACTAAAGAGCACACAGATCCTGCCTAAGCATATGTGGCATGTGCTATTCCTTATCCTCAGGCTGGAAACATTGATTTTCACACTGAGGGAGAAGCAGCAGAACGGTGCAGATCTTGCTAATTATCCTTACACTGCAAATTCAGGAGAAGAAATAAAAGTCTGAGAGGGACCAAGACCCAACAGTTGTGTGAGATTTTTCTCTGCCTGTAATTCTTCTGCAAGTTTTTTAGCTGACAAATGGATTTGGTGAGAATCAGGACTCACACATCACCAGTGCTTTAACCAAAATATGTGTGGCAAACCCATCTCGTTTATCTTTCCTCACCCTGCTCACAGCAAACCCCTGAATCACAATAGTCTGCCTTCCCCTCTCCACTGAACAGAGCATTAGCTAGAGATCTGCTTTTGTTTGTAATTGCTTTTTAATGTCTTTTCACTACAGCAGATAGGCCTGACGTCATTAAGGCTGTTGTTGTTATCTTTTGAGAGGATTACTAAACACATAATTGGTATCAGTTTCCCTGCTATTAGAGATTTAAGAAGTTTGGTAGTATTTATACAAGTGGGTCTTTAAAAAGATTTTCTATGAGACAAAAGAATAAAAGTGTCTGATTTCATTAAGTTCCTCAGTGCTGAGGGGTTGTTTTGGGTTGCTTTCAGTTGATTTTTGCTTTCATTTTCTGGATATTGAATGTTGTTTCATGTATCACTAAACTTTATGCAGATATTGAGAGGCCAATAAAGTTGAATGTGAGAAGAACTGATGCAGAAAGATATCCAGGAAAGCCATTTCCATCTCCTGGTCTCACTCTTCTTTCTGTATGCACTAATAAACTCTCTGCCTCTTTTCTTCCTTCTGATTTCCCCTGAAATTCCTTGTTTCCTAAAATTGCTGAGCAGAGTAGCATCCAGTCAGCACTCCAGTGAGGATCTCAGACAGGCAGAGAAGCACAGACAGCCACCACAGACATTTTGTAGGGCCTCACACTGGAATTGCACAGCTTTTTTAATCGAACCTGGACTGATAGCAGCATCCAGAGCTGCTCTTGATTTATCTCAGCTCTGCACCCACCCCCTGGGGAAAGGGACTTTCCCTGGCTCAGAGGATGAACATGGATTGGATCAGAGGGCAGACAAAGGCTATGGTACACCCACAGTAAATCTCAGGGCATAACCAGACTTGACTTTTCCATTTCTTCAGCAAAGCTCAGCTTCCATGTAGGGTTTAACTTGTAACACAAAGCTGCCTCTGAAGCAGGCAAATCCAGATGCAAATTTGTCTATATTCTGCTTGATTTCTTCTTAAAGATATTTAGAAGGGAGTCTCTTCTATATTAAAATGAGAAGAAATAGGAAAAGACAGCAAAAATCATTAGAAACAAGCACCAGTTCCTCAAGGCAGGAGTGAAATTGTACAGAAGCAGATGTGCCCACTGCAGAAACACCTTTGCAGAGCTCTGAGGCTCATCAGAGCCTGTCTGAGAGAAGCAGCAGGAGGCTCCAGCAGCAGCAAGGACAGCTTAATACAAAGATTTATTTGTGTCTTCCTCTTTCAACCTCACTTTGCAGCCTGGGGAGTGAAGGCCCAAACATGTTTGACACATTTCCATTTCTCAAAGCCAAGCTTTTCCCACCAGCTGCTCTTTGCTCTGCCAGAGCCACTGGCAATATTTCCCCAGGGCAACCTGGAGTCACCTGCCCAAGATAACCAAGGAGGAGTCCTCACAAAAGGCACTCAACTGTGCTTTAATTTGTGGGGCTGCTCCCTTTGGTCCCAAGCTGGTCCAGGCTGGTGCCCTGGACTATAAAAGACCAGAACAATTAACACTGATTTACGTCCTCCCTCGCCTCACAGAGCTGCCTTTCTACTTGTCTCAGGATGGTGGAAATGTCTTGTGCTTTGATTCACTTTCATCTGTTTTTCACAGGAAGACTGAGCCTGCTTTTGAATTCACTACAGTGGTAATTTCCCATTTACTTGGATTTGGCAGGTGGAGATCTTGGAGGTCTTTTCCAGCCTTAATAATTCTATGATTCTTTAAGTTTCCATTGCACTGAGTATATAAAAACTCTTTTGCTGGTTCTTACCTCCTCCTTTGCTTTAGTTTCCCTCAGCTTTCAGAGTATTTGGATCAGGGACACAACCACACAATCTCTCAGCAATACTGAGCTCTCAGGTTACCTTGCAGTCCTGCTCCTTGAGGTACAATTGGATGCAGTCTTCTATAAAGGAAATGGATTTAATAACAAAGCAAAATCAAAGAATTATTTGGGCTGGAAAAACACCTTTAAAATCATGGAGTCCAACCCCAGCAGTGCCAAGTCTACCACTCAGCCAGGTCCCCAAGTGCCACATCTGCACGTCTTAAACACCTCCAGGGATTTAAGCCACTTTCCTAGACCACAGTGACCATAATGAGGTCCTAACCCAGCACAGAGCAGGACAGTCCATAATACCTTTGGAAAAAGTAAAAATTCCTTGATGTGGTGTGCATATTGGGTTTTAAATCATATGAGTTGGAAACTTTTCCACTGCTCAGCAGGTTCTAAAAAAGACCCCCAGATCACCCATGCAGTGCATGAGACTTTCATTCTCTGAGGGGTGAAGCTACAGATAAATCACCTGTTTCACCAGAGAGAGGCCACATGTTAGAAAAAATTGAAAAATCATCCTGTGATTTAAAATCTGAATTTAATTTCAGACACATGCAGCAATAAAAAGGGGAGGAGGGGAGATAGTGCATTGAGAAACTGATATTTTGTCTCCAAAGCAATTGAGCAGTGTGCAATGAGGAGCAGCAGGGTCAGATATTCAAGAATGCAGCACGGTTCCCTGAAACATGAGCACATGGAAAGCAATCTCTGTGTGCTGCTGAAGACTCCACCCAGATGCCTTTGTGCTGCTTCCACTTCCAAATTCCCCATTCCCAGGGAAGGACCGATTCTGCAGCCCCACCCTGGGAGAACTTCTTGCAGGGAGGTATTGCCTGAACGATGTTTGGGAGGGAACAGATGGGTTTCTGAGAAGAGAGTCATAGAATCATAAAATGGGTTGGAAAAGACCTTAAAGATCTTGGCATCCCAACTTCCTGCCATGAACAGGGCACCTTCTGCTATCCCAGGTTACTCCAAGCCCCATGCAGCCTGGCCTTGGACACTTCCAGGGGTGGGTCAGCCACAGCTTCTCTGGGCACCCTGTGCCAGGGCCTCAGAACCCCCAGGAGTAGTGCAAGGTCTGTAAATCACCTGGGGGTCATAGGACTCCTTCTGCCCTATCAAACTACTGAGCTCCCCAGTTTACTCACAAGTCCTGATATCTCCAAATCTCTGCCACCAGTCAGGGGCAGGACTCAGAATGCTTTTTCAGAAGGAGGATCTGCAGGTAGCTGAGCATGGGCTCATGTTTGAGATGAAGAGCTTCCCCCTGCCCCTGTCCTCACAGGAGAAAGGTTTGACCTTGAGAACAAGGACGCTGTAAAACTCTAATAACATCTTTTCCTCTCTGGTTTTTATTATTTATTTATTTATTTTTCCAGTGAGGTGAAACACGAAACTGCTCATTTCTTTTTCCTCAGATACTCTCTTGCTCCCTGCCAAGGTGGACTGGAGAAGGCCAAGGCTGGAAAAAATTGAAATCTCCAGGTATCTAACAGTAATTTCAGCTTCTCCACACAGTCCTTTGCATTGCTGGGGTTTCTACAGTCGTGTTGTTTCAGTTGACATCTCCAGTCATTTCTGTCTCTTGAAGAAGTGGAAATGCTGGACCCTGTATCCAATGGGTGCAGATCTGCAGTGCCATGAGAGCAGGACCTGTCTGGGCAGCCTTTGGTGAGAAAGGCAAGACAACCATGAGCAAAATATTCCTTGAGAGTCATTTCTTTTTAACACATTCCAATTTCCTGGCCCTACTGCTTCTGTATGAACTGCTTCCATATGAGAAAATGATAAAATTCTGGTTCACGAATTACCACCAACTAGTGGATGGCTCCTGTGCTCAGCAGCTACCCACTCACACGATGTCTGAAGCTGTGTGTATGTTATTCCCTGAAGTTCCAGGAATGCTCTCATACATCTAAATTCAGCTCAAAATTTGCCATCGTTTGTGCAGCAATTAATGGAAGGTCTGAGCATATTTTGTGCTGCTGGCTCTGTAATCAGTTTACTTGGGGATTCACATCGAGGATTAACAATTTTGCAAAGATTGTTACATCAGATAGAGTTCCCAGAGGTGGAAATGCCATTTTTGACATGATTACTGAGGGAAGTTGCAATTATAAATAGACATCCATGGGGCTGGCAGGAACCAAGAAACTGAGTTGCAAGGGGATGCTCTAAGCTTGTTTTTACCCTGCCTGAAGGTTTCTGTCACTCCCTAGGAGCACTGTGGTTCTTGGGCATTGCCCCATATCTCCTGAACTCCTGGGACCAGGTCTTTTGCCAGTGTAAATTTAAATCTGTGCCCAGTTTGCACTGGGAAAGACCAGTTGATGTCTTCACACCAAAATATTACACCATTGCATTGCAAATTGCCTGACACTTTAAGCAGAGAAGAACTCCAACTTATTTCATTGCTGTTACACCCACTTTCATGTGGTGTGAAGTGCAGCAGATTTCAGGATATTTCAGTTTAAAGGACTGAATTTTAATGAGAGTATCTGTTAACCTCTCCAGTCCCAGTTATTTCAAATACTCTGTAATTCAGTGAAAACTCACTCTGACAACTATTTAGCCTCTTCAAAGGAATCCCTGCTTACTGAGAGGTCTAAGAAGACTGTAAAATGTCCTTCATTATTCTTCAAGCACCATATAAAGGTGTGTTTTTCTGTTGCTAGCTGGATAACACTGTGCCCGTGGGGATGGGCCCAGGTTTTGGATTAGCTGGGATCATGGATCAAAGTCCCCTTGATCCAGTACATGTCCAGAGTGATCTCTCATCCTCCCAGAAATCTCCATGGAAAGCTTTAGGATGAAGAAGTTTATACCAAGCCATTTTTGGGAGCCTTCTCTGTGACAGAAAAAAAGTCCTCAGTCATTAATTTATGAAAAACATGTCACATAATGGATCTGACTGTTAGATGAGCTTCCCTGCTCTCCTACAAACAGAAATAATGACATCTTACACACAGATAAAAGGAAATGTAGGGGTAAAGAAAGCTGCCCAGTCACTGTTTGAGATCCAACAATTTCAGAGCCTTTCTTCCTGCTTTTTCACTTCCAGGTCGCTTCCTGGACCTTTACGCACATTTTCTTCCATCAGCTTTTGCTTCAGTCACCAAAAAGAGAAGGAAAAAAAACCAAACAGAAACTCGATGGCCAAGGGTGATGCTGTTGAGCAGAGCCCTCCCTGCCAGCTTGCTATTTCTGGCTGGATCCTTTTAAACTTGTGGATGGCTCTGCAAGCCTTATTTACACTTATTTACCAAACTCCATCTGACAGAAGACACAGCAGCTTTCCTCTGCTCCTCTCCGTGGCTCTGCAGAAGGACTCACGCAGGCAGAACCACAGTGCCCACTGAATGGCAGAAAATGTGATGGGAATGGGTGTGAATCCTTGCTGCTTCAGGAACAGAAGAGGAAAAGGAGCAATATGTGTTCAGACATTTTCGAAGAGACCTCTCTAAGTGACCCCTGCAGACTCAAATAAGGAGAGCAGTGTTTCATACTGGGTGAATAAAATTCCCCCTTCTGATTCAGGGTTGTTTTTTTTCAAGAATGGAGGGAGGCCCACTTAGATGTGGGACAAAGCAGCTGTTTAGCAACACAGAGCAACACCCAAAATCAGTGCTAGGCAGAAATTCTGTGGAGAAATGAAATGCCTGGGAAAACCGAAGCAGGAAGGATGTGATTTCTTGGCAGTGTGTAATCACAGCCCCTCCTGGAACAGCAGTAATTCAATTAAAAGCACCCCATGCTTTTCTGAGCTCAAGAGCACCCTCAGCATTGTGGTGGGGCTCTGGAAGTGAAAATAAGCTGAAACTGCTGCACTTCCAGACAGGTCTTAGAACAGACCCCTTCAAACTTTGGGTTTTTCTCTTCGGAGTTCATGACACATGGATGAGCTTCTACAATATGGAAATCCATGTGAGATAAATTCTTCCAACGCATAGCAGAGATCTCACAGCTTTTTCAGCCTTGAAAATAAAATTAAATTAACATGGCCTTACCACATCACTAGAAAAGGGACAAAATGTGCCATCACTAAGTCTAGAACAGCCATGAATGAACCTGCAGAAGGATCATTAACATTTAAAAGTTGGGTGTTGAAACAAGATGATCTTTATGGTCTTTCCATCCCAAGCCATTCTAAGATTTTATGATTCTATGATTCATGGGTTCATCAGCACTTTCCTTGCTAAAAATTCTCAGGTCTTTTCCTTTGCAGAACATCTTCATATCCCTCCCACAAGAGCTTTAGGCTTCCTTGTTACTTCAGGTGAGAGTGACTATGACTAGGGTAAGGAAAAGCCACAGGGAGGTTATATGATCTTCTCTTCTCTTCTCTTCTCTTCTCTTCTCTTCTCTTCTCTTCTNCCGCTGCTCTTCTCTTCTCTTCTCTTATCTTCTCTCTCTTCTCTTCCTTGACAGCCTGATCATTGGAATTTCAGCCAGAGCTGGTACTTACCTGCACTTAAAACATGATTGCTTTTGGCATAAGGGGCTTTGGGAGTTTCAGAGCAGCTTTTGAAATCAGAAAGATGCTCTTACTTTTACAGCAGAGTGACTTTCAAAGCGAAACAGTGGCTGGTGGATTTTGAAGCAGCTCCACAGCACCTCACAAGGCTGGGAGAGGTGATGACACACTGATATATCAACCAGTGCAAGGAAGGCTGGAGGGCACTGAAAATAAGTGGAGGACACTGAAAAATAATAATTATGGTCCCTGGCATGCCTTACTCCCTCTCTAGGAACTCGAGGAACTCTAGCAACTACGTCAACCCCTCAAAGGTCATTCCTTGCACATGGCTCTTTCTCCAGCAGACCATGTGGGAGAAGGACTTGAAGGATCAGGAGCTCCCTGTGCTCTCCTGGTCTCCACCCACTCGGCCAAGCTGGAGGGTTTCAAACACTCATCACAAGTCATCTTCCTGTTGAGATCCCTGAGGAGAGAAGACAATGGATTTAATTTGAAAACAGCACTGGATAACTTTTTTTAATAACCAATAACTAATGAAAATTGCACTGGGCAGAGAAATTGCGAAATCACAGAAGCCCCTGGAATAAATAAATAAAAGCTCTGCTTTACTGGAAGCATTTCTGCAGTGAAACCAACTGCAGTGAGATGCGGAACAATCTTGCCAGTAATGGATAACATTTATCACATTCATGGATTCATGGAGCCATTCTGCACACCTGAGGCTGCTAACAACGTGGGGCACGGGGGGAGCTGCACTAAAGGCCAACATATGGCAGTAAATCTGGGACAGCTGTACACTGGGATAAACTCACAGCAATATTTCCAAATTTTTAGAGCCGTTACTTCCCAGTCGCCCTGTAAAGAAGTATCAATGTAAGGGATTCAAAACATCTTTTCATCTGTGAATTACATGGGGGTAAAAAAAAAAAGTGAAATTCAGTTTTAAGAACAGATTTCCTGCAGCTAATTCCAGTAATTAGGCATCTACTGTGAGGCAGGGTTCTACAACAGTCAGGAGAAACAGCCACCTCCACACATCACTTCCCACCTCACCTTCCACTGGGAGCCTTGTTCACCCATCACACAGGGAAACAAAGATGCATGACCATCATGAAGCTGGAAAAGGACACAGGGCTTAAATGACTAGATCACAGAAGAGAAAACTGATGTCTTAATTTTCATTTTACTGATTATTTGTACTGGACCTCTGTTTGCCTTTTTCCTGCAACTCTTAGAGGCATGTGAGGAAATAACTAAGGCATAATCTTTTTTTGATTGGTAAAATATGGAGCAATAAATGGCTGCTAAGATTGATTAGGGGCTGAAGCAAAGCAAAAGCCTGGGGTAGATTTCACCTTGCTGTTTCTCAAGATGATGCAAAGAAATTGAAGCTGAGCCTTTTGCAGGTAAATCACAGGTCCAAATTGGGAAAAAATAATCCCTGTGCACAGCTCCTTTCCTTGGGGTGACTGAATTGTTCTGTAGCGTTTTTGCTTTTTCTTGTCCAGAAAAAGTGGAGCAAAATCACTTTCTTTGAATGGATGACCACACTTCAAAGGAAAATATAACTGAAAAACCAGTGTGAAAGCCACACTGAAATACAGGATTTTCTGAACCAGCTGAGAGGCTGGAAAACAACTTCTCTCTTCCCCAAAACATCACCAAAGAGTTGTGGGGCCATGCTTGATGACAGAAATCAATCAGGAGGTTTAAGTTCTGGGCTGAAGGTGGAAGTGGGGCCATGAATAACCCAGGAGGATGCAGAGGACACAAGGACAGTTGCATGGGGCAGAAGTGGCTGCCACAAAGGAAAAATCACTGAAAATGGGAAATCTCTTCTCCAGAAAGATGCTTCATCCTGCTGATTAACAAATAATTGTGCCCTAAAACCAAACTGGCTTTTCCTCTTTTCCTCTTCACCTTTCTTTTAATTTTTCTTTCTATTCTTTTTTATTTTCTTTTTCTGTTTCTATTTCTTTTCCATTTTCTTTTTCTTTTGCTTTTCCCTTTTCTTTATTTTTTCTCTTTTTCTTTTTTACTCTTTTTCTTTTTATCCTAATTTTTCTTTTTTCTCTTTTTCTTTTTTTTTTCCTCTTTCCTGTTTTTTTTCTTCTTTTTTTCTCCCCTCTTCTTCCCCTCTTTTTTTTTTTTTCCATTTTCCTTTCCTTTCCTTTTTTAAGCATTTACAAAGTTTTTCCGTTTTTGAAAGTGGTCTGTGTTAGCTCATCAGCTGCCTGCCCACATGGCTGAAGACCTGCATACCTGATTTCTCTCTGAGTCTTGGGTTGGCTCCTGCTGCCCAGCTCCCTGCCTGAAGGCAAAAATGTAAATGACAAAGATTGTGGAGGCTGGCAAGCAAGGACCCTCACTTCATATTTTGCTGACAGACAAACAATGCTTTTGTTGCAAAAATAGGTGTGAGAAATGGTCACATGAACATTTTGATGTTAAAAATACAAAATATTTTCTTTGGAAAGTTGTCCCAGGTAAGTTTTTCCCCCATTGCATGGATCACAGGGAATGATTTGTCCTCTGGGCAGAGGGAACTGCAGGACTGGCTGAGATTTGATTTAGACTTAGATTTAAAAATTAGATTTGGAGATGGAGGATGCAGGGGTCAAATCTGAACCTGGGCATGAGTGTGGCTGAGCATTTGAGTTCCCTCTTGGTGTCCACTGATGGCTCCACTCCTGAGCACACTTGTCTCAAGTATTTTGATATAATGATCTCCATTCTGTGACTTTGACTCCATGTGATCCACAAGCTTATAGTCAGAAATATGGAAATGGAGTAACCAGTGAGGTGTAGAGTGAAAACAAACTCTGATCAAAAGCCATGCTTTTGCTGCTAGAGCAATATTAGCACATGGCAGAGACCTGCAGCTCTAAAAAGTGATCATGCAACAAATAAGGACACTCTGCATTTGCCCTTTCTTGATCTCACAACCATAAAATGTGCTCAGCTGAAATATTTTACACTTGTGGATGGGATGATGCCCAAACCCAGGGAAAGCAGATGCTGTGGGAGGTGAGCACTCTTCAAATGCCACGTATGGCTTCACACTTCCTCGTATTCTTGTCATGCTCTCCTTCTTATCTGTAGGTCAAATATTAATATGAAACAATAAAGACAGAGATAACTTCCTATTGATCTGGAAAATAAAGTGGGAGACACAAAGTGGAGAGAACAAAAAGGCAACCTTGTTGCAGTGCCTTTGAAAATTAACTCGGCATCTGAGTTTGGACCTTCTCTTGCAGACTGTGGCAAAGGAGCAAGCTGAAAGGAGAAGAAAGATGTATAAAAGTAACTTCAAAAATGTTTTTGGCCCAGATCTAAAAGGATGAAGACACCTAAAAGAGGGAGATTCATCTTGAAACCTTCCTGGAGATTGATGGAAGCAATCTTTTTTAGCACAAGGAGAGCATTTGGATTTGATCAGTGGCAACTTAGAGATCTCCAAACTGAATCAAATTCCTGCTATTTTTGAGATTTTTGCTTCTTTTTCCTCCTCCTTCTACTTCTGGTTCCCATGAGAAGCCCACCAGGAGCAAACGAGAAGAGCCCAACCTGCTGCTGGTGTAGCTCAGCTTCACCCTGTGAGCCTGAGGGGACCTGACCTGGATTATGAGATTGGCTTGCAAAACCTGCAAACAGAGGGGAAGGCTCAGAATTCTGAGCTCATGAAATTTCCCCCTGAGAGGAGGGAAAAGCCTTGGTGAAGGGTATGGAGACTTTATTACAACTTGTAGCTTTCTCCTGCCACACACATCTATGGCTCCACCTCACTGAACAGCATCATTAAAAACCCTCAGGCTCAGTGGTTTTTTAGTCCATAAAGGGTGAAATTTAGCATTGACTTCCATTAACTTCAGGGGAGCTACACAAATTGTGCCAGCTGAGATCTGGCCCTCAATAGTCCATTAGCCCCCTAATCCAGATAGGAAAATATTCCTACATCAGACCCATTGTCACCTCACTACCCATCTGCTCTTCTTTTATTATCACCACCTCCACCATGATGGATTTACTCTATTGTGCCAGAGGGAAGAAAACAGCCCACGACTTGAAAAATAGGATTTGTTTTCCCTTCTGCTTTTCTTTCTCTCAAAGGCCAGACCCCATCTTGGCATTATGAACTGGGGATGAAACAAAACCAGTTCAGGGGTAGGGCACATGAGGAAAAGACAGTCAACCTGCAGAGGATCAAATAGATCATTTCTCACAGAAACATCCACAGAAATGAGAAGTAATGAGCTGAGACCTCCTCAACAGCTTTTCTGAATGCAAAGCTTTGAGCAGCTGGTCAGGTGAAGAAAAAGAAATAACCAACCCTCTTTCTTCCTTTTCTTTTTTCTCCCTGTTCTTTTTTCTCCCTTTTATTTTTAGTCAGAAGATGTGTTTAGTCCAGGATGAAAAAAATCTGTCATGTTGGTGAGATTCTCCCTAGCACAGCAGCACTCTGAAAAGGACAGCTACTCCAAATGGGTTGCTTCTGCCATCAACCACGGGGTGAGCACAGCGGTGGCTGATTAACAGCGTGGGGTAAAAGCCATGTAGGACAAGGATGAGGTGAAAGCTTGCACTGAAACGAAGCTGGGGGAGAAATGAGGTGGGTTAGGTTGTAATTTTCCAGGAGCTGGCAGCCACAGCTGCAGCAATGAGCCCTTGAGTTCACAGCTCTGGGCTGTTTCTGTTCTGCTGCGATGCTGGGCATATCTGTGCCCTAAGATAGTCCTGGCTTAGGCTCACAGCTGAGCTCAGCCTGTGAGGGTGGCAGGTGTTAGTTTAGAAAAGTGGGATGAGCTGAGAGTCTTCAGAGAGAAGGATGTCCCTGCAAAGGCCACCACACTGGGGATTGTATCCCCACCCACCAGTTTAAGATTTTCACCTAAAAACATTGAACCTTAGAATGGTTTCGGTTGGAAGAGACCTTCAAGATCATCTTGTCCCTTATCCCTAGTCCTTTCACTAGACCAGGTTGCTCCAAGCCCTGTCCATCCTGGGTTTGAACTCTTCCAGGGATGGGGCATCCACAGATTCTATGGGGAACTTATTTCAGTTTCTCACCATCCTCTATTGACCTGAATAAAAAGATTTTCACAGTCTCCTTCTACACCTGACAGTGAGAAAGTATACGTGAGATCTGTCTTACCTGTTTTCAGGTGTCTATGTCTGCACAAGATTTCTGGCTTGCTGTAATAGTGGATGTCAAGTCACCAGAGTCAGTAAAGTCACAGGTCTGCTCATGCTCAGACAGATTCCTAAATTTTGTCAGACAAATCACACCTTGAACTTGTCTCAGTGAAGAGAACCTGGGGTGACTTGTTCAGATGGGGACACCTGTGTTGAAGGTATCCATGAGGTCAGATGGATTTGATCTATAGGGGCATGTTTGGAGAAGGTATCTAGCTTGGATGTACTTTATTTGGGGTCATTCCAATGACTCCAAAGACCTTGAATGATCACTTGGCTTCCTGTTTTGACCACAGAACTGTCACATCAGTCAAAAATCAGAGCTCATCCTCTGACATCTGATCTAGCACAGGCCACCAAAAACCTGTCAATAATGAATTCACTGGGAAAAACTATCACAGATCTCTCCCTGCAAATGGAAATGACTGTGTTACATAAATTGTGAGGCATCTGCCACATCACCTTAAAAGCTTCTGAGCTTTCCGACTCACAAATCGGAAAGGGATGAGTTTTCCTCCTGAAATGAACTTTTTCTTTTTTCCTTAACAAGATACTCAATTTATTCCAGTATGACCCAACTACTCACACAAATAATTAAGACAGAAGTAAATATAATAATTCAAATGCAAGTTTATGTAGATCAGTTAAAAAAAAAACAAACCACAGGAGAAATCCAACAGAAAACTAAACTCTGAAATTTGTAATCACATATGAATCTTGAGGTATCCTGGGACTAGATCTGCATGGATGGAGAGGACGATTTCAACTTGCAGTCTTTATTTAGAAGAACTGAGTGCTGATGTCCAGCCAGCAAGATGTGGATTCATGTTTATGAGCCGCCTGGCAAATACTTACGCACCTCCCACAAAAACCCTCTAATTAAATGTTAATTAAATGCAACACATTAGGCTTAGCAGACTCTCTGCTGCTGAGTTATATACATACACTGCAGACACTCTAATGAAATACTTGACTTTGATTTACGAACATGAGTGCAGCTAGAACTGGGGCTCGCGCTGGTATCTAATTTTGCACAAAACAAAGGAGGCTGCCTTGCCTCTGCTAATGGTTCCAGCTTTTTAATGAATACTTCCAGCCATGATGTAATTACACAGTAACTTACAGGCAGGGAAGTGACACAAGCAGAGAAATGCCTTGCATGGAGGGGACCTCCTCTCCTGGCAGTGGGAAAGGATTTCGCTGGGTCTCCAGCAGCAAACGCCCTTCGGCCACCGCAGTGATCTCATTTCAGTCCTCGCTGCTCTCGCTGCCATCACAGAGCCTTACTTGATCTGAAGGGATGGAAACAGCAGGTGAGGCTCAGACTGTGTCATGCCCGTTACAGTCAAGATGATGAAGGGCCACGGGTGAAAATCATCAAGAGAAAATTAGAGGTGTCACTTCAGGAGCGAACTCGTTTACGCAGATGGCTCCTGATGGAGTTTCTCAATGCTGTGTGCACTCGTTTCACATGCAAAATAATCAACACATTATTAACCTTTATCCAGCTTCAGAGTAAACAAAAGTCACAGAATCATGGAATATTCTGAGGTGGAAGAGGCCCACAAGGATCATTGAGTTCAGCTCTTAAGTGAATGGCACATGTGGGGGTCAAACCTACAACCTTGGCATTATCAGCACCATGCTCTAACCAACCTAAATCTGGCCTGAGTATGGAGTTATCCCAGGTTTTCCTCCTTTTTATATTTATTTTCCACCTGACCTCCTGCATTTCCCGTGCAGATACTGACTGACAAATTTAGAAACAAATTGTTAAGTACCTCTTATTCCCGACAAGCAAGACACAGCCTGGCACATGGGATGACTGAAACTCTAGTATTTATAATATTGCACATTTTGTCTTGGGCTTTTTGGTAGAATTCTCCTTCAGTGTCCAGAAATGGAGGCAGATTCTGTCATGCTGTGTATTACAGCTCCTCAGTCAGCTTATCAGCACCTAGTACAGGGCATGAATCCCTCTGACATCCACAAAATACAGAGGAACAATATTTTTACAGTTTCCACAAAGCTCTGAGACTACTGGAAAGTATCCACCTTCCAGGGAAACTTTCAGCAGTCCTTCCCAAGGACTCTTCCTTGGCTCTTGGGCAATGACCCACCCAGCAAAAATTCAGATTAAATAGCCCCATGAATTTCTGAGGCTTTGTAATGAACTCAGGCAGAGCTTGTGCTGCTGCACTGATGTCAGTAGCTGTGTTGGGACTTCTAATATTGGCTGAGATATCTCCTGCCTACACTGTGACTGAGTTCTTTTTAAGCCCATATCTATTTCTCCTTAAAAATGTGTAGATTATGTCTCAATGTGAAGAAAAATATTGCTCTTCAAGCAAATCCAGCAATACAGAAAGAGAAACTTGAAAATAAAAACCCTTGCTGGAGTGGTGAGAGGCTGTTGTGTTCTGTAGTACCTTGAGTCTCCCAGAATCGAAGACACAGCTGAAATGCACATTACTGTCTCAGGGACAAAAAAAAATAAGAGAGATCGGATGAAATAATGATAAGAAAAGGCAAAATAAATTAGTTACTCTCCTCCCTGAGGGCAGGCTGTGCCGGTTTTATGAATGTGAGAACCTATTCTTGGCCTCACACAGGCATCTGTGAAAAATGTGCCACTGCTGCATCCCTCTGTGTGTACCCTGCCAGGGGGAGCGAGCGCGGCGCAGTTTGCGCGCCTGACGCGTCCCACGGGAAGGCGCGAGGGACTGACCACGTCCTGCCAGAGGGCTCCGTGTGCTCCACAGCTGGCTAAAGGACCAGCAAGGTCAGAGACAACCTTGGATGTAGTCCTAGAAAACCATCCAGCTGCACTAAATAAAGCAGAAGCCAGCAGGCATCTGGGGAGAGGTGATCTTAATGCGTTCGGATCAGAGATGTCGCCGGCAGAAGGCTCAAGCAGCAAAGCTCGGGGCATAAAGACCATGGGAAGCTTTACCTTAAACAGAGGTCCTTACCTGTGAGGAAATAAAAACAGATGCTGGGAACATATAATTTTTCCATATTGCTAAGTGGGATCTTTCCTTTAGAAGTCCCAGACACGATGGCAGAAGAGGCTGTTGTGGGAAGAAGCCAGAAAAAAAATGGACATTCAGGGACTTGTTAGCACAGAGGTGCAGAGGATCAGAACACTCCATAACCATGCAGAAAAATTGTTTTTAAGGTATTAGAAAAGCTACTGTGGACATCTCCTCCAGGATGAGAAGGTTCACACCAGGCAATGCCTCTCCTCTGAGTTCAGAGTGTAGAGAAATGTTACCCCTTAGTCCCTATAAATAACTCACTTTCTTTTTGGCAAGACCAGGGGGAATTTTAAGGACTCGGATTCTTCAAGGGACACCATATGCTGGTTTTGGCTCCAAAAGAAGTACAGAATGTAATTTTTGGGGCTCAAAAGGCACCTTAATTAGCGATAGTCATCCAGGAGTTGAACATATCATTGAACTCAACTGATGAGCTACAAAGACCAAATTATGCTGGTGTTAACAAATTATGCTGTTTGTTAAGGAAATTGAGTTCTTTAGCCTTTGTGGGTTACACTGCTCCCCAGCCAGAGGAGCTGAAAACATTGGATGAAGTTTACATAGTTCTAATCTAAAACCTATAAATCCTGAAGCTGTGCCTGTTTCAAAATACTCCTTGATTTTTGAGATTTATGGCCTGAATATTCAGAAATTCCATGAAGTTAAGGCACCTTTTTTTCTCCCTAATAATCATTAGTTCTTTCCTTCTCTACATGGAACAACCTTTAATTTTTTTCCCTTTGAAAACATTGTAGTACATCACTGGATCTCTGTCCTGGTTTCAGGACAGTAAGGTGAATTTCTTCTCAGTAACTGTTTCAGTGCTGTGTTTTGGATCTGGAATGAGAATGGCGTTGCTAACACACACATGGGGTTTTTATTTTTGCTAAGTTACGTTTCAAAAGTCAAGGACATTTTCCTTGTCTCGTGCTCTGTCAGAGGAGGTTTGCAGAAGGAACTGGGAGGGAGCACAGCTGGGACAGGTGACCCAAACTGGCCAAAGGGACATTCCACACCACAGAATATCCTGCCCAGTGGATAAACTGGGAGGAGTTACTGGGAAGGAGTTGATCTTGGTTTGGGAAGGGGGGGTCTGGCACTGGTCAGCAGGTGTGGAGCAATTCTGTGGCGCACCACTTGTGTTTCCCTTTTTATTATCATTTATCTTTATGGCTGCATTCTACTTTCTTTTCAGTTATTAAACTGTTCTTATCTCAGCCTACAAGCTTGACTTTGACTCTTCTCCCCATTCCACCAGGGTGGGATGAAGAAAGGCGAGGCTGAGTAAATGGCTGCTTAATTTCCAGCTGGGCTTAAACCACGACAACCACAAAGTTCTTAAAAGATGCATATAACTTATAGCAGACTTTCCTTAAAAGACTTCAAGAGAGCAAAACAGAGTCAGTGGGTTTTAAAGCTGGCTGGTCCTCCTACAGCCCAGACTGATCTTCTTCCAGAGTGGAAAGAACTGAGAGAAGCAATTAAGGGTGATAAAATCTAATTTAATTCCGATGAAACCCAAATGTTAAACACCACAATGAAAGTAAATGCTGCTTATCTGTCTGCTGTGTGGGACAGTGAGAAATTGAGCAGAAAACTATAAAACATGTAGGAAAATGGGCAAGTGAGTTGTCCACTATGAATGAAGTATTTCACTATGAATGAAGTAGAACAACTATCAATGAAGTATAACAATCAATGGCCACCAGGACTTCAGGTTGGCCATCATGAAGTGAATTTTTTAGCAGCAGCAAGGACTCAAACACAAAACTAATGAGTGTTGGATTAGGCTGTCAGTGGCATGAGAGAACAGGGCAATGCTTTATCTGTAGACCCTCATGGTCTGTGACCCACAGGGAAGAGTTATGGTTCCAAGGGGTTGGAAGTAGATGATCTTTAAGGTCCCTTCCAAAGAAAAACATTGTATGATTCCTCCACCTGAAGAAAAAGGGGGATTTCACAAATGAGCAAGCTCAAAACATTGCATGAAGAGAAAGTCAGTGGTCCCGTGGATGTGGGAAATACTGAAACCAGTTTCCTTAGGAAACTGCATCTCACACTGTCTGAAGAGGATTATGCTAAAATTGTAGTTTGAATTCAGCCCTGTTGGATGTCAGACAGAAAGAGATTTTCTTAATATCCAGACGAAGGGAGGAGGAGGGAAATCACACTTTGGTGTCTGCAATATCCAGAACCATTCTCCCAGTAATTCTTCCTCTTTTTACCTGGGAATTTAGCCATTTTCACCCAAGCTTGTGAGAATTTAATATTTTCCTCCTGTCAGATTTCACTTATATTGGCCACCAGACCCAAAAATCATGAGAAAGGAGCAACTGACAGGCTTAAGTGTGCAGCATCAGCTGATTAAGTCCAGAACTCATCAGCGGTAAGTTATGACCGCCCGAGCTGCAGAGGTTGCCAGGCCAAGGAGGATGCACTGAGACAGAGCTCATATTTGGTAAAAGAAAAAATAAACCCAGAAATATTTGTCTAAGTAGTCTGAAATGCAGGGGAAGAACTGAAAAGGAGATAACTTTGAAGAAGACACACAATGGCTGCTACACCATGGGACAAGAAAGTCATGGGAATTTTTGTGGGTGTTAAAATTGCCTTTCCCATTTTTCTGGGAGTAACCATTGGTCTGGTCTAACAATAACACACTGAATCTTTCATGTTGTCCACAAGTGATTATGCCCAGAACTGGGATCACTTTAATAACAGAGGTGCCAGCTGCCTGCAGACAACCTGTGATTAGGCTTGGCTCTGGCACACCTACCCAGGAAATGGGCACCCACTAAACCTGCTGGTCTGGGCTCCTCCCTCACTCAACAGAACAAGATCAGCACCTAGAGAGGTGACTCATCTTCCTCTCTCCTCACACCTGATCCCCCTCCCAGATTATGGCTGGATGAATCACCCTATGGAGGTATCACTCAAGCCCTAATAGATATTGAGGAAATCTACTTAATTGTCTTAATTAATGGTACAATTCTTAGTTGGCTAGAAGTATAAATCCAGCCTAGAGCATGGCTTGGTTGCTGCTGTGGCTTCTCTCCCTCTGGGGCATGAGTTTTCTGGGTTTATGAGATGGGATTTCTCCATCACAGCAGTATTCCAGGTGGCAGGAGCGGCCTCCAATTCAAACAGAGCCCCATCCCTGCAGAAACAGCACAACTTTATCCTACTCCTGCTGAAAGCTTGCTGTCATGAATGATCAAATCTCTTGATATTGACAGGAAATCATTTAGAGATGCAGGAGAGAAAAAACCATCAACATTCTCCCTGTGAAAACCCATGCTTGTTTTTCCAGTGGTTGCTGGTGTGTGTTATGTGGATATCAAATTTTGGGGAATGAGGGAAGACACAGATGACTTTGGGGGCTCATCTTCAATGCAATTTGCTTATACTCTGCATGAATAAATTCCATTCAAATGACCTAAAGGAAAATATTGATAATATGGTAATGGGTCATTTGCATACACTGCTGAATATGTTGTCAATTCAAACAGCAGAGTTTGTCCAGAGCTCTTTGTCAGCAAACAGAGAAACAGAAAAAGTCACTCTGAGGGTAACTCCTTCATCATATCCCCCACCTGATATCTGAAAATATTGGTGACAAGCTTGACTTTTTGGTAAGACTTTTTGAGTGCCAGATCACAGCAAGAGGCAACGGGACTTGGGCATTTTAAAAATATTTCACACTCTTCAGAGCTTGATTTCACTCTATTTTCATGTTTCCTGTCCTGATGATTTCTTGCATGCTTCAGCATTCCCTAAACATCAGAAAAAAAATTACCTGACTGTAAGACGTGACAAATTCATTTTAGTTGTACTTTCCTTAAAATCCACTTAAATTTCAACTTAGTTTTATCATCAATGAGTTCTACACAAAGAACAAAGCATGAAACCAGCCTTGCCCACACAATTTTAGGTACTTTAACTGTGCAGTACCTCTCCCTGAAATGGAGCTCTGATAATTTCTTCCAGGTGATTTAGAAACTTAGAAACTTCATCCAAAGTTGAAAAAAATACATACTGTTGGCTTATAATTTTCATCTCCCTTCATGGTGTAATTTTCCTCGTGGTGATCACATTAATTATGGGCATGGAAAGGACAGTCTCAACCATTAAGTATGAGCTTTGTGTGCTAAAGGGGCTCATTCCTCAAAGCTGAGAAAAATTTTGAGAGAAATTGACGTAAGTGTAGACAGGAAATTGTGAATGAAAACTGAGTCTTTTAGGAATAATTTATTAGATGGCCCAAAGCAAAGCATCTGCAATCAAGACAGGATAACTTTGACTAAAAACCCATTAGAATTTCCTGATAAAGTGAAAGCCTGAAGTAGAATTATCTATATGTAGGTCTGTTACCTTTGTGTCTGTGGGCCTTTATTATGGCTATTTGCATCTCTACTTCTGTATATACCAGACTTCTTTTCATACAGATAAAAAAAAATGCTTTTATGTATTTATTTCATAGAATCAGAGAATGATTTGGGTTGGGAAAAGACCTCTAAGATCATTGAGTCCAACTGTTAACCTAACACTGTTATCTTCACCACTAAACCATGTCCCCAAGTGCCACATCCACATGTTTTTTGACACTTCCAGAGATGATGATTCTGCCTGGGCAGTCTGTTCCAATGTTTGATCCCTCTGCCAGTGAAGAAGTTTATCCAGTCATCCAACCTGAGCCTCCCTTGGTGCAGCTTGAAGCCATTTCCTCTTGTCCTATCACTTGTTACCTGGGACTTTGTCATCAGTTTGCTCAAAGCCTCAGCAAACCTGGCTCTGAACCCTTCCCATGATGGGGCAGCTCCAGCTCCTCTGAGCAGCCTCGTCCAGTGTCTCACCACATTGCTTTATCCAAATTTTCATCCACCAGTATCCCCACACCCTTCTCCTCAGGGTTGCTGTCAATCCATTCATCCCCCAGTCTTTTTTGATAACCAGAATGGCTCTAACACAGGTGCGGCACCTTGCACTTGACTTTTTATGCGCTTTTTCTTTCATTATTTACCTTACTTGGCATTTCTTAGAAATCCCAGATGGGAGGGAAAAAAAGAAAAGGACAAAGTTTTAAGAAAGAATAAGTAGAGTGAGAAAATCTCACACTGTCAGGAAATTGAGATAAGAACGAAGCCAAGACTGTGAAAGGCCAATCATTTACCGGTCTCCAAGTAATGCCATTATGGAATATCCTGAGCTGGAAGCGACCCACAAGGATCATCAAAGTCCAACTCCTGACCCTGCCCTAGAGACCCCCAACAGTCCCAGCATGAGCCAACGTTATCCAAACACTTCTTGAACTCTGTCACACTTGGAGCCGTGACCACTTCCCTGGGGAGCCTGTTCCAGGGCCTGACCACCCTCTGGGTGTGAAACCTTTTCCTGAAATCCAACCTAAACCTCCCCTGACACAACTTCAGGCCATTCCCTTGAGTACTGTCACTGGTCACCAGAGAAGAGATCAGAGTCTCCCCTCAGGAGGATGTTGAAGACCACAATGAAATCTCCTCTCAGTCTCATCTTCTCCAGGCTGAACAACCCAAGTGACCTCAGCTGCTCCTCAAGCCTTGAAGGAACATTTTCTATTCTGTTTTAGGACATCTCAAAACTTCCTGAGATTGTCAGCCTTGGCAAGGTTCAGTTTCCATACACCTGGGAATCCCACAGACATTTCCAAAGGAAAATAGGGCAAAAGTCAGTAGGAGTTATGGCCACAGCAATGGGTCATGGGGATGGAAAAGTCCTTTAGGACAACCTGGGCGCATTCCAGCAGCTTCATCCAGCCAAAAGCCAGGAACTAGGAGCATGGGCTGCACTCACAGAACAGAACATGATTTTTCTGGCTCACAGGGGTTGCAAACAGGAATTTGGATGCTGAATGACAACCAGCCATGAGCTCCCAACACAACACTGTGGCAAGAGCAGCCTTTGGCTGGCTGACCAAGGGAGAAGTGAGTGGGAGTGAAAAGCAAATCTCTACTTACAGAGAGAGTTGGTCAAGCTGGTATTGCTGAATTTGCGTCACTTTGTGGCTGATATTTTTCAAAAGGTCACTGGAGGTTCTGGAAAATACTGCACTAGAAGTTAAGATGAAGAGAAAGTTTCCTTATTAAATGAGACATAAAGAGGTCATGCTGTTTATTGAAAAAATAATAAAAAAAAGAAAAGCAGTGCCTAGGTTGTGGTGAAGACCTACCTGCACCCGAGGAAAATTTGGCTGTTCAAGCTTTTCAATCTAGCAGAGAAAGGCAAAACAAATATCACAAGCAGAGAACCAGAGACAGAAAAATCCAAATTAGAGGAAAGACACACATTATTAACAGTGATTAATCACTGAAACAAACTATCCAGGGAGGAGACAGAATCTCATCTCCTGATGTTTTCAGAGCAAATGTATTTGCTTTCTCAGGCAGGATGCTTTCAGTAAATATATGTTATTGATCTTGATACAGATCAAGAACCAGTAGAATTTAAGAAGGGTTTAAAAATATGACTTAATGACCTTTATTCTCTTATCTCTTCTTCTAAAGCTTTTATGAGTCTATGAATTGTACCTAATTATGAATATTTAGTCATTACAGAGATAATGAGAACACCCTGGTTACATCAGAACCAAGATCATTTGCATAAAACACCTCCAAACAAGCACAAAAGTCTACCAGACAAAAATTAAATATCAATTGACAATGGGAGGAGTGAAAATATCCTTTTTCCTCTGCCTCATTGACCTTTATTCTCATTTTGTCTCAGGGAGTTGTTCTGGCATGGACATCTTTGGTCTGGGGCATCTGTGTTTCCACACCCATCATTTCGCTTGCAAACCTTTTACAAAAATTGATATTGTCTCAAAATGTACGATCTCCCCAGCTTGCTGTTTGTTGCAGAGGCTGAATGAAAGGCCTGAGTCCTTTTCAGTCTGAGTGTTCAGCACTGCTTAAAAACATCACTCAGGAGATGTCCCTCGTGGCCACTCAAAGGTAGTGGACACTGAGATGACTAAAGGAAGAGAATCATGGATTGGTATTTGATAAAAGAACAGAAATATGGAGGGCTGTCTTTTAATGTCTGTGGAGGAGATGGTTTATGTTAACATGATCTCAGAGAGAATGATACAGTCCAAAATTATAGCATCACTGTTATTTTTATTATGACATTATTAAATAATGCCAAAATTAGCTTTTTAAACCATTTTCTTCCCTTAACTAGCTGATCTTCGCCCAGAACAATGCCCTGTAACAACATATAATGCAAAGTCTATCAGGCTGGGAACTGAATGATGCTGGGGGTTGGAACATTAATTAGGAGCAACAAGATTCTGATTTATTCTATTCCCATTTATCAGCAGGGCTTGGGTCCTCTTTTTCTGATCTGGTTTCTGTTGTTCACCTGCTTTTCTTTGGCTTGTTAGTAAAGAATCCAGGATTCCCAAGCAGTCTCCCACCTAAATACTGCCAGACTTTGAATGGATTCATTTCCAAGAAGAGATGAAAGCAGCAGTTGTTCCAAAATGGGCATAGGCCAAAACATTCAATGCTCACAGCCAACTGCTCATGAACTGTCTACACACCAAGAGTTATTGGCAGGCAGCGTATGGCAAATGTGCTGCTCTTCAGAAAACTGTCTTTGTGATCCACTTTTAAGTAGATAAACGGACCAAATGGTTTGTTATGAATTATACATGCCATTTCTATATGTCACCAGATGTGTTTCAGTGTAAAATCACCAGTCTGCAATGATTAGTTATCAAGTTGGAGATGAGGAGAGCTTGGACAGGCATTTTCAGCTTGCTGGCTTTTAAACCCTTGCCAAGCTAAATCAAATCATGCCCAGATATCAGGAGCATCAAATTGTGCCTAATAAACTCCAGGGCTGATAATGAGCACCTGTATTTTTCACTGCTACGTCCCAGTGTTGCAGCAAAGATTCATTAGGAAGAGGAATTGTTGTCTGTGAGCATAAAAGTGACCACTGCAATTGCTCCAGTAATTGCTGGCCACCACAATGTCATTGATGGCAAGTCAGATGAGGAAGAAAGGTTTGTCCCTGTGCTAAATGCAGATGTGGATTCACATCATGCCTTGCCATGCTTGGAGAGTATCCTTATTCTTGTGTGTAACTTCAGCTTCCCATCACAGTAAATTTCTGTAATATTTTTTTAGATTTGTCCAGTAACTCACTTCACATCAAGCTTTGCCCCTTCACTCTTGAATACAGGGAAGAATCCTACAATTTAAGAATATGGACGAACAGTCACACATAAGCTGTGAGCTTTTGTCAGCTTCTTCATGTAGTTTTCTCCCTGCAACAAAAAAGTTCATAGAATTGTTTAGGTTGGAAAAGTCATCTAAGATCACTGAGTCCAACCTTTCCACCAGCAGTCCCAAAGCTGCCCCAAAAGCATGTCCTCAAGTGCCACACACAGCTTTTAAATCCCTCCAGGAATGGGGACTGTACCACTTCCCTGGGCAGCCTGTTCTAACGCTTGACAACACTTTCCACGAAAAAAAATTTCTTAATGTCCAACCTAAACCTCTCCTGGTACAAATAAAGGCTGTTTCCTCTTGTCCTGTCCGTTGTTCCCTGGGAGAAGAGACCTACCCCCACCAGCTACACCTTTCTGGCTGGGAGCTGGAGAGAGTAAGGTCTCTCTGAGCCTCCTTTCCTCCAGGCTGAGCTCCCTCATCAGGCTTGTGCTCCAGCCCTTTCCCAGCTCTGTCCCCTTCTCTGGCCATGCTTCAGCACCTCAATGCCTTTCTTGTTGTGATGGGTCCAAAACTGACCCCAGGACTCGAGTTGTGGTCTCACCAGTGCCCAGCAGAGAGGGACAATCACTGCCCTGGTCCTGCTGGCCACACTAGTGATGATCCAAGCCAGGTGCCCTTGGCCCTCTTGCCCGCCTGGGCATGCACTGGCTCATGATCAACCAAACCAACACCTCCAGATCCTTCACCACCAGGAAGCTTTCCAGCCACAGGAGTCTTTAGATGAGGTCTACCTCAGAGGGGAATAAGTTCAAGCAAAAACCGCGTGGGAAGTTCATTTGGGAAGGGCAGTGGGGAACCCAAAACCCTGAAAAGCTGACTGTATAGAACACAAGAACATATGAAAAAACTCATCCTTCCTTCTCTCCTGTGCCATAATTTCTGCTTGAATAGCAGGCTGATTGATGCTGGGGTGCTCACCCAGGCTGGAAGGTGAACTTTGTCTTCATGCTTACACAGCCTGATTTTAATTTAACATTTCTCTTCCTCCCTTGTGGGTTCCTCTCCCTGCCCTGCTCTGTGAGTTCACTGGGTTTTATGAGTTATATGCTAATCGTTCTGCCAGGGCTGGGCTCATCCATCATCTGGGCTCCAGTGGATGGATGAAGCTGGGTGGCTGTCCTCCTCACGCCACACCCCACAGCCCCCAGCAATCTGGAGGAGCAGGCTGCTGGCCAGGGCTGGAGCTGCTGGGAAAAGGGGAGGAGATCCTACCTGGCAGAGTAGAAAGGGCAATGGGATGCCCATTCCTCTCCACCATCCTGGAAGTGCATCTCCTCTCTCCACACAACTTTTCCTCAAGAAGAAATGATTCAGCCAAAGTCCAGTGTGAGGAAGGGGTGCTGGGGAGCTCCAGAAAACACCACCAGTGTCAGTAAATTGTCAGGAATTTGCCTTGCTCATCGCAGGGTTTGGGTAACTGCCAAGGACCCTACAGTAATTCAGGTGAGCTTCTTCCCTGCTAAATGAGTTTACAGTGATGAATAGTGTTTTCTGGGTAATTTAATAATATTAATGGGATCTCATTAGGCTGGCATTCATTAACATTCTTGAAGGTGTATCCCCTGCTGGCAGTCTTTGGAAAGACTGGGATGGAAAAGGAAAACCAATATCCTAATTCATTCACATCCCTAAATACTTCCAATGAGGCAAAGGTTTTAAAGCACTTTATTGGTATGGTTTATTTAATTTACGTTGCTCTCTGTGTACTGTAGCTTTATTTCCTACACAGGCAGTAAAACCAATATTGTTTAGCCAAAGTGCCCTCAAGAAAAAAGATATTAGAATTAAAAATAGATATCAAATGGCCAGAATTCTTATTATGACTATTATGATCCAAGAATCAGATGATGGAAATGCAATAATTTACTCAAATCTGTCTTCAGAGCTCAAGTAAGCTCTCTGTATGAGATAGCAGAGCTGATAGCACTGGTGGCTGTCATCTCTGCCACTGCTCCAGCTATTGAAAAGGGACTGGCAGAGAAAAGGTAATCACAGAGTTTGTTTTGATCTCCCAGAATGAGACTGTCTCTTTGATTTGCATTAAATTACACCTCTCACTCTGTGGAACACCTCTCTTCTTTTGCTCTGCAGAACAGACACAGGTAACAATCACCACCAGCACCAACCAGAATAACAGGATCAGGACAAAGAATCATTCCAGAAATTAAGGTGCTGCCACGATGCTCCAGGAGATCCACAGTGGCAAACTGAAAGGGAAATTTAAGTTAACATTTATATTCAAAAATAAATATTTTAAAATATATTTATGTTCTCACTGGTCAGATCATAACATTGGGTGCAATTTAATTTTCTGAGCAAATTAAAGTTTTATGCAGAATGTTTGTTTGGAGACCAGTGCAGGAGATACTAACCTTAACTCAGGTTATCCCTTATATTTACCTTATTGAATTTCTCCCAAATTTTCCTATTCACATCATTTGTCAATATGTTTAAAGAAACTTTTATTCCCAGAAGCTCACACAATCAATTGAAAAATGCCTAATTTTTGAGAGTAACTCTTATTTTCAGTAAATATTTATTTTGCTTTCTGAAAAAAACCCTCAAAAAACTTCATCCTTTATAAAACTGAAATTTCAACTTTTAAATATTTTTAATTCTTTTTATGTTGTATAGTGGCGAGTATAATTTTGGATGGTAAAGACTGAAACAAGCTCCTTCTGTATAAGAATGCAAAAAAAATAGTGTAGACAAAAGAAGTGATCTTTTTAATAAAATGTGTTATTAGATAAAAATACTCCCACATTTTTCTTCACAAATTTCAGATTTTTTTTTTTTACACCAGCTGTAGTTTACCTCTGGTACCAGAATGAAATCCCTATCATGATAAAAGCCTCCACATCCTCAGAGCTCATATTTCATGCCATTTTTGCACCAGAAGAGTGAATAATTCAGCAGATTGGAGTAATGAATCATTTTTTCATCCCAAGGTGGCTGCTGCTCACCATGATTAATACTGATTTATATATTACTCATGACAGTCTCAACCAGGTCAGGGCCTCGCCGTGTGACATCCTGGATGGGAGACACTGAACAAACACTTCCTGCCCCAAATTGCTTCCAGTGTAAGGTTTTCTTCTTTTGGTCCTCACCAGTGGGTAACTGACCTTGGTGAGCAGCCAACCTTCACCCACACCAGCCCTGGAGAAGAGTGGGGAAGAGAGAAGAGAGGGAAGAGAGGAGAGGAAAAGGAAGAGAAGAGAGGAGGTAAAAGGGGAAAGGTCGTCTGATTGTATAAAAACCTTGCCAGTTTATCCTACCTTTGATAAACACCAGTTACTATATTTTTTTTTCCCAGCAGGTTTGCCTCATGTCACCTGGAAAAAACTGGATGGTGAGATGTTGTTGTAAACAAGGAGCCCAGAAAGAGGCATTTCCAGGCTTCCTGACAGCATTGTTGGGACTTGCAGTTACATTATTCAGCTCCCCATGCTGGGATGTGTTTAGGCTTTTTGACAGGCTGAAGTCCCTGGCCAGCAAGGAGCAGAGAGATGAAACTCAGGTTATGCACAGCTCCATTTCATTAATCCTTTTAAAGAGAAAACCAATATATTTTCAATATAGCAATGGCTCCAGTTACGTGATGGTCTCTCTGCAAAGGGCAGTTTGCACCCAGGAGAGGTGAGCTCTGGACAACTGTGAGGCAATCACACAACCATTGCACCTTCGCAAAACATCAAATGCATGGGGCTTTTTGATAGCAGGCTTTCTAGACAAGAAAAAGAAAGAAAGAAAAGAAAGAAAGAGAGAGAGAGAAAAAGAAAGAAAGAAAGAAGGAAGGAAAGAATGAAAGAAAGAAAGAAAGAAGGAAAGAAAAGAAAGAAGGAAAGAAAAGAAAGAAAGAAAAGAAAGAAAGAAAAAAGAAAGAAAGAAAGAAAGAAGAAAGAAAGAAAGAGAGAAAGAAAGAAAGAAAGAAAGAAAGAAAGAAATGTATTTGCTTTTAAGTGGAGATTATGGCTTAGAACTTCCCATTTTCCCTCAAACATTGAAGAAAATTGTTGCTATTATTATTACTGCTGTTGTTTCATGATTACTGCTAGAAAATAATTGTGTTAATATTATTAAATTAACCACTATCATTATTCTGTCCCAAGCACAGATGAAAAGGGCTACTGCCAAACAAAAAGGATAAAGATATAAAAAAAGCAGCCTGTCTCCGTCCCCTGCTTTAGTCCATGACATGGGACAGTCCTGCTCTCCCTGGCATCCCTCCAGCCCATCCAGATGCTGTTCCCACATTGAAACAGGAGAAGGACAGAGTGGTTGGTACCTTTTGAAAAAGTGCTGCTTCCCTTCTGATCCTTATATTGTGCTCATATTTATCTCTTAACTCATCCTGCCTCGCACATGACACCTGAGAGCGCTGTACTCAGTGGTGTGTGATACTTTCTAACCCAGCATCCCATCCTTCTGCCTTCTTTGACAGGTGTTTTTATCCAGTCAGCTTTGGAGGAATAAAAATTAAGCTCATGTAAATTCAAGACAATGGAGATTACCCACAATTCTCTTTCTCATCCCTGTCACTCCAGAGTGAGGAATGGGATTTCTCTTCAGGAATCCTCTGCGATTTTCTCCCTGAAGGGAAAAAAATAACTCAAGGGAACCTGACTCACACATGCCCAGCTCAGATGTGAAGTGGTATCTGCAGACTGGGATCAAGCTCCACATATAAATAGGACAGTTTGGCTGTGGAATAAAGTCCTCTTATCTGAGGGTGACTTTATGATTCAAGAGTATCTGTCCCAAAAAACTGAGGAGCTGCAGCTGCAGGGCTGCACCAGGGATGCATCGGTACCAGCAGCGTCTCCTCCACACTTTCCTGCTCAAACAAGCATCGCTTTTTATGCTGTCCCACATCAGGGAGGGACAGCCCTGCACTGCCAATGCCTCCAGCCAGTGATTAGAATAACAGATATAATTTCTTAAAAAAAAAAAAAAAAGGTTACTTCAGCCTGTGCCTTCAGGCAGAGAGCCCAAAAACAGTGGTGTCAATTTGTCCTGACCAATAATTTCTCCCTAAAACAAGAAGCACTGTTCCAAGTTTGTGTGCATATTTTAAGCTTGGAGTGCCCCATACCTTTTAGGAATGGATAGGTCTGGCACGGCTTATTTGTTGTTCTTTATTATCTGTCTTCTTTCTTTGCACTGTTTACAATTGCAAGGTTAAGATCTTTCCTGGTTTTTCAGATTTTGTTTCTTTTCAGTTTCTAGAACCTGACCCTAGCTTCTGGGTTTTTGGGTTTTTTTTCTGATGGTGGTCTCCAGACCCCTTCTCACTGCTTCTCTCCAGGAAAATTAACCTGCAGACACACCTTTATCCAGCACTGTTATGAAAAGGTCCCATAAAAATAATTTTCTTTGCCAGATATATTCCAATGGAAATCTCATCTTTTCTCCTCGACACTGACCCATAAATGTCCTGCTTTCTGCTCAAATCCATGCTGCAGACTATCCCCCTCTCAGGAGTTGGAACCACATGATTTTTAGGGTCCATTCCTACCCAGACCATTCTATGTTTTCATGATTCTCTGCCTTCCTTCCTCTCCTGAAAGATCCAGCTTAAAACTCAAAACACCAGCGAGCCAACACAGCGTTTTCCTTTGGCTCCTTCCTCGATGCCTGTTGCAAACACCATTTCCTTGGCTGCCACACACACCGTGGAGGTCCATCAGCTCCAGACTAGATTTGTCTCTGATTCACCCACCCAAATTGTGCCTTAGTTTTGCAGATTCACCCTAGCAAATAACTCCACAACCTCCCCTTTCTGACCCCTCTGCCAAACCAGCGGGCCAAGGTCCTTTGCATCTCCCCTGGGGCATTTTTCTCTGCATCTCTCACATGTAACATTAGGAAAGTCACTTCCACATCTCTGTTGACTCCAGCACTTCCCTGTGTACATAAAGGTACTGTGCAGTTTGTTAAACACTGTCTTGCTTCTCACCTCCCTGATCTTCTGCTGTCAAGGAGCAAAATCTTCCTCGTGGACAAGATTCCTCCCTACCCCAGTAACGCTGTGTTTTTCTCTGGTGTGAGCATCAGCTTGGGAGCCCAGCAGGCACCAAGCCCTGAGATTCAGGGCAGGGTTCATCTCATCAATCCTGCTTAGCCTATCATAGAAATGTCTATACCACAGCTCCTTTCCTGGAGGTTCCCTGTGCAGACAGTGGGGCAGAAAAAAAAAATGTACCCCCATGGTCCAGCTGACCCATTTTATTCCACAATGACAATCTCTTAATGACAAAAGGCATTGTACACAGCTGTACAATGCTCCACTGCCTGAATTGACTGGATCTCTCCCAGTTAGCTGAGGGCAGGTGCTTCCTGTGAAGACATCACTTGTAGGTGAAACATGCTTATATTACCAAGTGAAAAAAGAATTTGCTGCTGTCAAGTGCACCACATTTTTTTTCCTTTTTTTTTTTTTTTTTCCACAGTGAGGTGAAAGCCTTTAGCTTCCTTGCAGGAAAAAGCCACTGGCAAGGTGTAGGCTCTGAATACCAATCCAGAAATAACACTTAAAGAACTGACTGCTTCCTTGGGAATGAAAGTGCAGACGGAAAATTTATGCACATTCAGCCCGGGCCTTTTATTCAGCATCCACAACAATTTCCACACAGGACGTTTTGGGTTAATTAGGTCAGCTCAGATTAGTCACAGCTCTCCTAACGAATGTTTTTAAATAGGTTTCCCTCCTTAGGGCTCCGTGGAATTAGTAAGAGGCTCGTCAAAATACATGGCCATAATAGCCTTTTCTGGGCTAGGGCTTCACAAAGTTTATTTAGAGAAAGCTATTTAAAAAATCCAAGTTCTAGTTCAGCTCCCTGCGAGCACAAGGAAATAAATAGTGTCCCTGTAGTGCTAAGATGTGTCCCTGGAAGTAAACAAAATAAAGGATACTTGCCATCTCTGCCCTTTGACTTCAGACCTCCAGAACAGACTGATGGCAGGTTGCCCACAGACTCAATAAAATGTGTCCATTATTGCAGTGTGTAAAGTAGAGCACTGAGGTCACACTGCCCTGCAGAAAATACTCGGAGGAGTGGAAAAAAGGCCTTTTTCTTTTTCCTTTCTTTTTCTTTTTTTTTTCTTTAATGTGAATGCTGTTTCATGTCACCCATGCCAGCCTAGATCAGCCACCCCTTGTCCCCAGCTGTCACACCGACCATTACAACTCAGAAATTTCCTGAAGTGATTGAAAAGGTTTTGTGGGATGCTATAGGCCCATGTCTAGTGGTGATCTTTGTGTGTGTTCAGTGCCATGGCCCATAAATCTGGGGTTCCAGACACCACAAATCCCTTTGGAACCATCTCTAAGAGAACTGCAATGGTCCCCATGTCCATTGTTGGGCATGGACACAGCTGGGAGCTGTGGAATATCCTTCAAACCTTGCTATTATCAAGCCTGTATCCATTAAATATTCTCACTGATAAAAGTCCTCCCGCTGCTTGAGCTGATCTTGAAGATGTTTCAGCATGGCCAGGAGTTTGCAAAGTGTGCATTGGGGCTGGGTGAGGTTGTTGTCCTCATGGCATACTCTCTCTGGATGGATTCAGTGGTGGCCACACCAGCTCTGGCTGGCCAGAGCTCTGCTCTGCCTTGTTGTGCTTTGTCTCACCCCACAGACACACAGTCAGTGAGGGTCAAGGCCATTCCATGTGTAACTGATGTGTCTCCAAACCACGAACATCTTGTGTCTTTTCTGGAGGAGAGACAGAAGGAATGGGGCTAAAAGTGTGAAGCTTTGGACACTGTTTGCCATTGCCCATTTCTGTTCTCCCTGACCCTTTGGGTCATTCATGCCTCTGACTCCTCTTTTTATCCTGCTGGGGATCCCTCAAGCTGATTCCCCTCAGCTTTCATTGATAAGTGATCCAGAAACTCTTTCCAGTGCTTCATCCTTATCCCTCAGCATTGCCCTAAGAAGGTCGTGTCCATCTCATCCTCAGGGATGGAAGCAGGACATGGGGGCTGTTAATGCTTCCTGAGGAAGTGGAAGAGGAGATCATCAAACAATCCTCTCCCCTGGGGCCTGCCAGCCACCCACAGTGGCAAAGCACTCTAGGGAAGAAGATCCCTCAGCCTGAGAAGGAATTGTCAGTCTTGGCCTCATTGTAGGTCCCTTTCTGATGCTTAACCCCAGCCATGTGCTGGTTGCAACCTTTCCAAGGCATTCCTTAATGTGTTCCCCTGCAGTAGCTGTGATCCTGTGAATATTTGTGGAGAGGAGAAGAAAAATGTTCTTCTCCCAAATGCTGCCTGGGTTACAACCTTATCTGATGGAGATGCTACATGGAGGTGAATAAAAGAGATAGGGGCATTGCCTTTACTGGGAGAATCTGAAGTGGCTAAAGATGAACAAAGTCAGGATCACTATTTCTCAGGAACAAGAGATTCCTGGGATAGAGAGGGGGCAATGCAAACCCTGAGTGCAGCTCTTCCCTGCTGCCTCCCTGTGGATGGACACCCGTGCACAACATCACAGGGGAAAAAAAGCTCCAAGAGTTATTTCTGCTAGGGCTCTCTCCCAGAGCAGAGTAGAAACACTCCTGAGATAATCACTGGGAATAATCCCTCTGGAGACTGATGTTCTGGGATTGCATAGCTGTAATCCCCAACAACCCCTACCAGGAACACTTCAGACCTCCAGTGTTTATCTGAAGGTGATTTATCAAACCTCAAACACTCTTATATCCTGGAAGAGAGCTGGATGTGTCCCTCTCCCAAAATATTCCAGTGTTTTGAATAAGAGAGGGGAGTCTACCAAGAATCACCTCCCCTTCCAAATGGGTACAAAGGGCAAATATTTGCCTTAAAACCAGCCTTTTCACATGGATTCATTGCAGTGGGGAAAGGGGCCCTCTGGAACTGACACTGCTCCCAAATCCACTACACATTTCAGGGGTCATTTTCACAGGAGGGAGCCAAAGAATTCAGATGCTTCCACTTCTTTGTGCTACAGGTGTGTTCAGCACGGTAAAACAACGTAAAATAAAAAGAGAAAGTAAAATGCATAAATAAAATGCACAGAGATAACACAGTAAGAACAGCTGTTCCAAAACTATGCAGCACCATTTATGCAGCCCTAAAAATTATGGGCACTATTATTGTGAGCTGAAGTGATTCCCTGAGTTTAGTTTTACATCTACCTTGTTTAATGGTGGCTACTCCTATTGCCTGCTGGTAGCCCTGCACAGTTCACAATAAAACAGCTTGGGAGGAGTCCTGTGGAAAAAAGAGGGATATCTCCAGAGGTGCTGGAGTCCTTTGTCACTTTCTGGCAAACAGAAATTCTGTAACTTCTGCAATAAATTTCTGCTTGTCTCACTGGATCATGCACTGACATGAAATTGCACAGGGCAAAGCTGGGTAAACACAGAGAAAATATCACAGCCCAGCAGCTGTGTGTGCATCCCTGGACAAAAGTGTCATGGAAAAAGCTTTTGGAGCAGCCCTCACCTGAGTGCTGTAAAGCCCACCTGAAGTTCCTAAAGGGATCAGGCACTGGATGCAGGTTCATCATTCCAGCTGCTGTTGTGAATCTGACACTGCCCAGACCCTGTTTCAGACCTTGTGTTCTCAGACACACCAGGAATGACAGCTTTGGGACACCCCAGGAAACTGTCTGGAAACATCTCAGCGGTGTATTTCTGAGCTGGGAAATCAGCTCTGGGATCTACTACTCGGAAGACAAAGGAAGAATGGAAGCAGGGAGGGGGGAAGGTGGAATGTGCCCTGGTAAAAAACAGACACTAAATTATCATAGTTTGGGTACCTGAGCCCTGGTCCTGCCCCTCAGCTTTAGGGTCTTCATCCCTTCTTGCATCAGCAGAAATGAGGGAAGGCTGAAGTAACCTTCAGGGTTTTTGGACAGAGAAATGGACATTTTGGGGAAGGATCTTCTGTTCCCTTAGATTCCCTCATATTCTCATTCTGAACTTTACACCAAGGCATCTGCAAAGGGGAGTTTCTTCATTACCACAGTTGTAAAGGGAGTTTTTGAGATTGGGTATGAATGTGCCTGACAACTAAAGACTCTCCAGACCCCAACATTTGGAGGTTTCTGGCCAAGGGTTGATATGATTTGAAGATCTGGAGGGCCTTTACACAATGGAGTGAGGTGTCAGCCACCAAGAGAACAGCCAGAAGGGCTTAAGCGTCCCTTGGGTGTGCATTGAATACTCTGAAATCTCACATGTAGATGAAAGATAGGGAGAAACTCCTAAAAAAAGTCTTGATATTGAGTTGGAATAAAACTTTGAGCCTGTTGTAAACTGAAAGTCCCTTGAAATGGCTTGATGACCTTAGAGATCTTTTCCAGCCTAAATTATTCTGATTGTAACACAAACAGTTTTTGGTGGGGATTCGCAGGGAGTGGTAATGTGAGAAAAACAGTCTGGGTGCCTATTTTAAGCGTGTGGGATAAAGACTGTGATGAAGACAAGACACAAGGACTGGTGGGGATAGCAAATGGTCCATGAGAGACACTTGGGAAACAAGGTTTACACTAAATGGAGCTACTACAACCTCCTCTGAAAACTGTGTTTCCTGACCTTGAGAAGAACCCCTGTCAGAGCCCTCTGCCTTCCAGTCTACCTCCACTTCTCTTTGGTTATTAACCACCCCTGGGGAGTTTGGGAAGTCCTCTGAATACCTGCATCTCAGGCAGAGAATTTCAGAGCTTTGCATGCTATAGAGAAGTGACAGGAGGGGTGTGAAAATGAGCCACACATGCTGTTTTCATGGCTGAGACTTGATGCGCCTTGGATTCAGAAGCAGCCCTGATAAATACTCATCCCGCACTCACCAAATTAAATTAGGCTGCTTAAAATTAAAAATACATATTTATTTTAGCCAGCCTGGGTATTCCGAATGAACCAAAAAGGAAAAAGGATGGAATATTACAAATGAGACAATTAAGCAAAGTGAGCAGAAGAAATTGTATAAATTACAATCCTGTGATGAACACACAGGGCTTTGATGTAAGGGAGAGGAGCTGGCAATGATTCCAAAGATGGAGAGTGGTGGGGATGGGCTGTGGGAAAGGACTGAAAATAGAAAGAGAATAAAAAAAAAAATTAGCTCGGAGAAAAATCCATTAGTATTGATTTAGGGAGGTAATCAAGGGGAAACAAGTCTCCAACAGGCAGGATGGAGCGTTAGTGGTAATGCACGAATGCTGTGATGCTCAGGGCCTCACACAGCTCCTTCAGCTGCACAATTGCACTTCTGGGACAGCCCTGATCCATCCCTGGTACCTCCTGACCTGGCTGGACTCCCAGCACCTGCCAGGTGTGATGAAGCTCCTGGGTGTGAAAAAGGATTAGATCAGACCTGAAGGCTCTTCCCTTGGACAACACTTGGGGTGGAACCAGGAGCAAACGGAGAGGACGGGAGGGAGGGTGGTTGCTGCAGTCAGAGGAAAGCCAGTGGGAGAAGAGACAGCTTTCAGAGCAGCATCTTGCCAAATTTTGATGGTTTTGGAACAAGTAAAATTCCTGAAAACTCTAGAAGAAGAAGACAAAGTTGGCCATGTATATTATTCACAGTTTGCTGGAAATTAGAGATGCGCAGCATATTGCAGACTCTGGTCCCAGGCAGGTGAACTCTTCCTGAATGCAGAGCAAACCACATTTTCTGGTGAATGCACTGAAAATGTTTCCAGAGCACACAAATTTTACTGTGTGAAAGAGGATCCTGGGTAATGTGGCAGGGACATTTTCTACTAGCCCAGTTTACTTCAAGTAACTGAGCCACCCAACCTAGCCTTGAACACTTTCAGCCACAGCTTCTCTGTGCCAGGGCCTCACCACCCTCACAGGGAAGAATTTAATTTCCATTGAATATGTGTGGTTCTGCAATTTCTATGCATGTTTAAAATATATGGCTTACATTTTTTTTTCTAGAACAATTCAGCACAGTAATATTTTGGTCACAACCAAATCAAATCTCTTTGGGATTAGTTTTTCAAAGGGAAAAATAATTTCCATGCACAGGCTTGGGCTGTCAGTGGAGGAGATTTAGAGACTGTTGAGCAAGGCATGAGCTGGATTAAAGCAGTGTATTGGCCTTCCATACTGATTTTTACTTCACCCACCTGTCAAGCAGGCATTTTCACCTTTCATAAGTCCTATTTTAGCTACAAAATCCTAAAGTCACGTTTTCCACTGCACCCAGTGGCTGCCCTATCCCTGGAAGTGTTCAAAGCTGGGTGGACAGGGCTTGAAGAAGCCTGGTCCAGTGGAAGTTGTGCATGTCCATGGCAAAAAATGGGCAAAACATTTGAAATCTGATGGCCTTGAAGGTCTCTTCCAACCCCAACCATTATGTGATTTAATGAAATAGTCATTCAGAAACCCTTTTTTAACCCTCCATATGAGTGTTTTGTGTTTGATTTTTTTTAATCTTGTGGATCACTGCCTTGGGAAGTAGATCTGATTGAGTCTGTCTGTGCTACAGGTGAAGGGGAATTTAAGTGCTCCTTCAGTGCCTCTTGGCAGGCGTTTCTTTCCAGAGCTGTTATCTGCAGGTCTGAGATCCAAGATCTGCTTGATCACTGAATATCAGTGCTCTTGAATACAACATTCACTTTCCTTGGGAGCTTCATGCACACCCCAGGTTAGCTGTGCACTGCAGAATTATATATCTAAACACATACGTAACTACTATATAAATGCAAAGTGGTTATTATGAATATTATTAAGGGGAGAGGAGAATTGCTGTATCCATCTAAATAATATGCTGGTAACTGTCAAAGAGCAAATACACTTTCTGCTAACAGGGTTTTTCTAATTCTAAGAGGAAGAATAACAGGGCCGGAGGCTGGAAGACATTTAGCAGCAAATATGAAAATGGGTTTGTTTGTTCCCCTCCTTTGTTCTGCTAAATTCTCAGTGCTTTGCTGCCTTGCCTGTTTGCCAAAGCTCCAAAGCACTTTCACCCTGCAGCAAGCTCTGAAAGCAATTTCACATGACCAGCAGAGCTGAAGGAGGGAGTGAAGGGGAAACAGATTGACTTTTCAATCCAAGAAAATGGAACAGGGCATGGAGAGAGACCTGACAGACAGGCAGGTGTCATAAACCAATACAGCAGCCACAGCTCTGTATCTCATAATGCCTGGCTTCCTCCCTTTAGCTGGCTTGTGCTTATATATGTATATATACACACAGATATATATGTTTTTTGGACATTTGGGTGTCCTTTGGGGACAAATACTTTGTGGAAGAAGCATTCTCCCATTTCAAATCCTTCCACTGAGTCCAGCTCTGAGTCCTCAACATAAGAAAGGTGTGGACTTGTTTGAGCAGGTCCAGAGGAGGTCATGAAGATGATCAGAGGTTTGGAGCCAGGCTGGGAGAGCTGGAGGTGCTCACATGGATAAGAGAAGGCTCCAGGGAGACCTCAGAGCCCCTTCCAGAGCCTAAAGAGGCTCCAGGAGAGCTGGAGAGGGACTTGGGACAAGGGATGGAGTGACAGGATGGGGGAAACAGTTTTAAACTGAAGGAAAGCAGGTTTAGATTAGATATTACATAGAAATTCTTCCCTGAGAGGGTGGTGAGGTTTCTCAGAGGCACAGGTTTCCCAGAGAAGTTGTGGATGCCCCAAACCTGGAAGAGTCATTTTGGATGGAGCCCTGAGCAATCTGATCTAGAAAGTGGCATCCCACCCACAGCAGGGGATTTAAATAAATGATCTTCAAGATGCCTCCCAACCCAAACCATTCCATGATTTTATGATTCTATGGCAAGGGAATTATATTCAATGCAACAAACACCCCTTGTTGCTCAGGTGGGTTCTGCCCACCTTACATGCTGACAGAAGGTGGAGGTTTTCCACACTGCTTTGTCTTCACCAGCTGAAACACGAAACACAAGAAACAAGATGAGACTTAAACCCTGCTCAGGCAGATGAATGGTAATGTTTACTTCTGTGTCTGCATTGTACATTCCTATTATTATATAATTTATTTCTGTTCAAAAAAGAACACGGTGTTGAGCAAAAAGGGAGTTTTTAATTTTTTTTTTAAATTTTATTGTTTTACTTTTTTCTTTTTTTTTGCTTTAATAGAATGTTCAGGGAGGAAAGGGAAGCGGAGCTGCAGTGGAGAGATGTGTGTTTACAGACTGAGGCAGATAAAAGGTGCTGTCAATCACTTTGCTCCATGAGCAACAGAAGGCTGAATGAGTGCTCAGGAGAATCTATGGGTGTTCTCTATGATTAAATTGCCCCACGTCAGTGCTGCATAAGAGCACTAAAGCAAAACAGCAATAATGAGAAGGCACTACAGAGATGTCCAGCTCAGATCCAGACACGGGCTAACACAAGTGGTCCATGCTGTACCTCACCTAACAGCCCTTGATCCTTCTCAGGCTCTTCTGTCCTCCTCAACACCTCTTCCCCACATTTCAGCACCTTCCTGCTATTTCAGGCAGGGTTATCCCAAAGGTGAAGAGAACAAGGCGTGAATCAAATGTGACATCCTTTGACACATGTGGGTTTTGTAGGGATATCCAGCATAGTCCCTGTGTATATGGAAAAGAGGAGTTCCATGGGAGAACTGGGGTCCTGGGATGTGAGGGGACCCGCAAGGTCCCAGCAGGTGGTGATGCTTATATTTTGGATCTGGAGGATTTTCAGGATGTTGATACCTGTCATTAAAAATCAGCCAGCGAGGAGGGCTGTGGCTGAGGAATGCTTCAAAGCTTTGTTCTGAACATATTAGAGCCATTTGAGGCCAGCCACCAGGAGGTGCCACAGGGAGACTGCCTGCGTTACTGTTTCGGACAGAAGGGCTAACATTCTTCTCATTAAATTTCAGGTTCCTGTGCTACAGATTCCCCTGTTCTCAGCTCAACACCGAGAATCCCCGCAGCCACTGGAGACACACAAATATCTCGCAGTGCTTTTCACCTCGTTCTTAGGGAGATGCTGAAGTGCTTTGAAGAACCGTGTTCCACTAGTACCTGTTAATGCCCATTAACTACAAAAAGCATTTTCATCAGTATCTCAGATGCAGAAATGTCTCTGGTACCTGAGTAAAGCCAGGCAAGATCAATCCCACCTCAGGAGACATCTGATGAAAGGGAAACTCTTGAAGCAGCTACAAAGGGATGGCAATTAAAGGGGCAGATGACACCAGCAGGGCCATGAGCTGGTGGGAATCCCCAGCCAGCTACAGGATGAGGAGAATCCCTCACAAGAGCCATGGGAGGGGTAGATCACAGCAGCCATGGAAATGAAAAGTGAAAAAGGAGAGTCCATGGTGAGTAAAGGGAAAATGGAGTTCTGATCATAGCTTTGGCTTGGGAAAGGCCACTGGAGTTTTCTGAATGAACAATTCCAGTGCCTGGGGCAGGCACTGGAGTACAGATTTGCAGGTGGAATTGGCAGAGGGGAGATCCACATCTTGAAAGCAAATGGTCAGCGAGGTTAAAGATGAGTGGTAACAAAAGAAGTAACTTTTCCTTTCAATAAAATAAATAAAATAAAACCTTCCAATCCATTATCACAAATACATATGTGAAACAAGTAAATAAATAAAAGTGGGGTCAGGCACACATGATCTTTCTATTCAATAGCTCACCTTTTGAAAATCACTGATGCCACAGAAGAGGGACAAACTCTGGAATAATGGCTGGACTTGGGCAAGGACAAGGCAGAAAGACCCCCACAAGCATAAGCTGGATTTTTCAAACTTTATCAGAACAGCTTTGTTCAAACTGTCCCTAATTTGGGTGTCATGAGTTATATCCCATCTCTGGGGGTGCTTAAGGCCAGGCTGGATGGGGCATTGACCAACCAGGTCTAGTGGAAGATGTCTCTGCCAGTGGCATTGGAACAAGATGATCTCTATGTTCCCTTCCAACCCAAACTATCCTGTGATTCTGTGATTCTATTTTAAATAGTTTGGGGAGACAGTTTTTAACAGTGTTCTTGTCATTGAAGACCCTGTACAAGAGTAAAATTATAAGAATCTGCTCTCTCCTGTGGCACCAATTCCCTCTGTAGTATCAGCTTAAACTTATTAAAAGCCACCTGCTTTAGTTTGCAGTTGCTAAACAGGTGTAAAACTGTCCTTTGTCCTGCTTGTTCAGATTAGAAATGCTCTGGGTTACTTTAGGATGTACAGAAGTACAACGCTGATGTCTTCTGAGGTCCTGGAAGCATCTTGTTATAGCCAACAACCACAATCTCTTGCAATTTTATTAAAAAGACTTTTTCTCCTTCTCCCCGTCCCCACATCCATATTAGTGAATATTAATCCTGCAGAAAGAAAAGGGAGGGGAAAAAAAAAAAAGGCAGAGAGAGGGTTGATAAAAATTCAGTACATCAAACTGACTCTTCTTGATTTACAGTGGGTAATTATCATTCTTCATGCATGGCTGGTCCCCTGTTGTGGGAAAGCAGAGCAGGTGGAGCAGTGCTTGTCCCAAATCCTTCCTCCCCACAATCGCCTCCACCTGCAGCAGAGAGGAATTGTCAGGATGGGACAGGAGGACAGGTGGGAAAGATAGATGGAGGTAGCTGTGCAGAGACACCTGGAAAAGTTGTTTTAGCCCACACTTAAAATCTTCTTAAACATCCACTTTTGCATTTAATGTGCCATGGCAATGGTTCTGTCTTGTAACTGAGGGGTAAAAAAAAAAATAGCAGTAAAATTAAAGAGCTGTAAAGTAGTATGAAGTTATAATTGGAATTATTCATCTAATGGATTAAAACTGTTCCAAGTACTGTGATCTAAATCTGAATGGTGAGGGAGGGGGAAGAGGGGAGTAAACGAATAGAATTTGGAATTGATTTTTAAAGATTACAAAAAATTATTACTGGTAAAATTTACAAGCGCCATAGATCACACTTGCTGCTGCCTTGTTTGTAACAGAAATATCCAATTCCAAAATGAATCGGTCTCTGCTCAAACTAACTCTTGCTGATGGTGGCAAGTTGTTAATTAAATGACACTTTTGCACTGTTTGTTTCGAAAGTCTATGGGAAGATAACCCGAGGTTCTCAGTTTCAGAAATGAGTGGGGAGAGGTGAGCAGGCACAGACTTTTTAAAGACTTCAGGGGTAGGAATTAAAAAAAAAATTAAAAAAAAAATCTTTTCAGGGATATGCTTACCAGGATGAGATTTTATCACATAAACTTGGCTTTTAGCACACAGCGTGAGTTTGGCTCAGGCCATGTAGCTGTAGATGTCTACAGAATAGACTGAACATGTCAAAGCAAGTTGTCTCTATAATTAATGAAGAGATATAGGCTCTTTTAAGCAGTGAGTCACCTGACCTTTTTTTATAAATCTGCTTCATGATCCAATGAATCATGTCCTAAATTCCACTGTCTGTGTTGACTAGCTGTCCATTTACTGACTCAATTTATTCCTCATTCGTTTTGACAAAGATGTTTATTTAATCAGATGTACTCCAAACCAGGAAATGTAAGAAATTGCCTCTTTATAGCTCCCATTTCATGCTCTTAGCCTAACTGTTCATGAGCTCCAGCTGTCACAGACAGGGGAGTGGGGCTGATGGACAGGCTGATCCACTGGAACAGGTCTGACAAACCTCTTTAAATAATGTTTTGGAGTAATTAGCTCAGGTCCAGGTAACTGGAGGCCTAGGGGAAGGTTCCTTGCCTGTGGTAGGGAGGTTGGAATGAGGTGATCTCTGAGGTTCCAAACCATTCCATGATTCTGTGATTCTCCCCCAAGTCATCTACGTTTAGAATCTGGAAATCTGATCTTGTGCCAATGAAGAGGCAATGCCACCTCTCTAGAGAAGCAGAGAAAAGGGTCACAATTGTTTCCACAGTTCTCTCTCTCAATTCAAATCCAAACCAGAACTGGGCTCACAATACCTCATCATAAGACATTTCACAGAATCATTGCAGAATCATAGAATCTCCAAGAGAGGAAAAGACCTCCAAGATCATCAAGTCCCACCAATTGCCAACAGTAGCTGCAGATTCCTGATGGGATGATCACATATTGACTAAACAATCTCTACTCACTTTTCCTGAGGGCATGAGCAGAGCAAAGCCATCTACCCTGGATGGCTTTACTATAACTAGGAGTCTGGTGAGAGTTTTCTACCCACTCTTTAGAGGGTCTGAGCCTAAAGAGCCAGGTTTTGGCAGCAGGAACAAGTGTTCTTTCCCTCTGTGGAAGCATCCCAAGTGGGAATCTCCACTTCACACACTCTGCAGGTCTACTTTGATGTTCAAAGTAGAATTATAGGATTCTCGAATCATGGAGTCATTTGGGTTGGAAGGGACCTTCAAGACCATCTTGTTCCAATCCCCGTCCATGATCAGGGATACTTTCCACTAAACCAGGTTAACCAGAACCTGAACCAGCCTGGCCTTGAACACAAGTAAAATTGGAATGACCTTAGTGCATTTTCTAATGGTCACAACTCCTCATGCTTCAGAGGAGGATGGTTCCCCATCCAAACAGCCAAAAGAGCAAGAGAGCCAGATCAGAGCAGACAAATCCTTGGAATGTGGGACTGGGAAGGAAGAAGGGGACAATTTCACTTATAAATCTGCCACCCTGATTATTTTGTGGCCAGGACCAGTCCAACCTTTCTGGTGAGAGCCCCATGCGTGGGAGTGTGGGGTGAGGGAAATCACAACACTATCAAATGTGCCACCTTTAGAGTGGTGAGCAGCAGGGGAGGGATGCAAAGGGTGAAAGGAATTACAGTATGAAAAATTGCTTTCTTTGACAGAATTATAAAATTATTGGGTGAAGGGAAATTTGCGGATTTAATATGCCAGTTAATGACTTGACATTTGAAACAGTCTCGCACAAAGCACCACTCATGATATTAATTGATATTGTCTGTGAGAGGACTGCTGAGTTTAAAATTGATGGGAGCATAGAAAACAAAGGATAACCTTTACCCAGGCTGGAGTACACCCACAGAGATATCTCAATAAACTTCAGTTTTGGTAAAAAGAACTAATGTCTTTAATTAATTACTAAAAATCAAGAGATTCTTCTGATTGCCTTTTTTTTTTAAACCAGATAGAAAAATTAAGATACTAGGAACTTAAAGTTATTCACTGTACACAGAATTTGCAATATTTGCCCTCTCTTGTTGACTAAAGAAAAAATCACAGCAGAAGATTGATGGAGACCACTCAGCTCTGGTACCTTTAGCTCTAGTGACTGGAGGAGATGCCTCACACAAGTACTTGAGATGACAAAAATTCATATTTGCCATTTCCTGAGAAATCACAGGATAACAAAATCTGTACTTTTGTGATGTACAAAATCAACTTCAGTCTGGCAACCATCTCAGCCAACCAGAAACTCCTCGGTGTGGATATTTTCATGTGGCCATAGGTAACACAGGGCCTGTAGCAAATTTATTTAGTATATCTTAAAAATTCTTCCCTGTGGGAAGGCAGTGACCTTGTCCATGCTGTACCAAAGGAGAAACAGTTCAAAGGAAATAGATTCTCTGTGCAAACACAGCAAGAAGATAAATGAGAGAGAGATGGACAAGTACAAGACCTCCAGAATCCAAATCCAGTGCTTTAATAGCAGCATGTCCTGCTTTGGGATATAAGGTACATGTGAGTCACAAGGAGCTGTCACTTGGATCACAATGTGAATCAATGTCAGATCAATCTGCTTAAAAGCTTTATTAGCAATATGGAAGACAGAGGTTGGAGAATCCTAATGGCCACTGTGGGTTGGAGACTGGTACAGAGATCAAGACATCACTCACAAGGGGAAGAAACACCAAAATGGGTTTAATGTCTCAGGAATTAAAGTCCTGTCAGGAAGCTTGTTAGTGGGGAAGGTCACAGAATGGTTTGGGTTGGAAGGGACCATAAAGATCATTTAATTCCAATCCCCTGATATGGGTAGGGACACCTTCCTGCATTCTAGGTTGCTTCAAGCCCCATCCAACCTGGCTTTGAACACTTCCAGGGATGGGGCAGCTGCAGCTTCTCTGGGCAACCTGTGCCAGGGTCTCCCCAACCTCACAGGGAAGAATTTTTTCCTGATATCCTTAAATCAACCCTCATTCAGCTTAAGGTCATTCCCCCTTGTGCTGTCCCTCCAATCCCTTGTGATAAATCCCTCTCCATCCGTTTTAGAGTCTCTTTAGACATTGGAAGGAGCTACAAGGTTTCCCTGAAGCCTTTTCTTCTCCAGGCTGAACAGCCCCCTCTCCCAGCCTGCCTCCACAGCAAAGGTGCTCCAGCCCTGTGATCAACCTCGTGGCCTCCCCTGGCCTCCTTCCAACAGCTCCAAGTCTTCCTTTTGTTAATGACGTGCAAGAAAAATTTCAGAAAAACAAATTCCTGGTGTTCTGCACAAGAGTTGCAGGTGAGGTGTTGAGCTCATGTGGGAAGAGATCTGCGGTGAAGTGCTCACATTGAGAGTCTTTGCAGAACATCCCCAGAACTTCTCTTTGGAGAAAGCAGAGGCAGCAATCCAGGAGAGACTGAGAGACTGAGCTGCAGGACAAGTTAGGCAACAGCCTGGTTGTTTTGTTTTTTTTCCTCCCAATGACACAGCATTGTAAAAGCCGCTGCTATTGCACAAGATGTTCAGGAAAACACAATAAACCCCTCATTGTGAGCGACCTGAAAAATACTGATTAGAGACTCAAAAGCAGTGCAATAACTTGTGATGAAAAAGGAAAGTGATAACAACTGGGCTGAATAATGATATCTGAAGTGCTGAGAAGCCATCCAGGAAAAAAAAAACGAAGGCATCAATTAAAAGGCCACGCACTTTGGGATAGAAAGGGAAAAAAATAGCAGTGATATGTGACCCAATGATAGATGGAGGTGGCTTATGATGTCTAAGAAAAAGTGTACAGTGAATGGGGTTTTTTTATCCCTTTGGAATAACAATAACAGTGGAAAATTAATATCACCTTTGGGTGTCAAAGCCTTTGCAGTTGTTCAGAAACCAAGAGCACTGAAATGCATATCTGCTGACAGAAATACATTGGATGTTTAGGCAGAGTGATCTGCACCCTGAAATTCTGAAATACAGGGGCAAATGGCTGCATTACATTCAGGGTCAGCTTTTGAGGAACCTTTAAATGCAGGAGAAAATGCAGAAAGCATGGGAGTGTGGATATCACACAGCAGCTGAAGTGGAATTAAACTGCTCTGGGGCTGCAAAGCTGCCTTGTCCATTCTTCTGCAGAGGAACAAACCTTCCCAAAGCATTTGATGCAGCAGTGATGACAAAATTAGCAGATGGAGATATTGGTAAAACACATGGCAAATAGATGAAATAGGTAATCAATAACAACTAATCCTCAGTGGGGAAAAGAAGAGTTTTAGAAGGATACAAAGGGGTGATTTCTGCACAACATATACACCACCAACAACAGCATTACTAAAAATAGATAAACAATGGATAAATAATAACAAAATGATTCAGTGACATGTTCTATGAAGAAGAGCAGCCCCACCCTGGAGATTGTTTTCCTGTCTGGAAAAGCCACTGACCATGAACTCCCTATGCAATACTGTGGCAAAAAGAATTCAGTTCTTGCTTTTGGAGTGGTGAATATGAATTAATTATTGATGTCTCTTGTTTCTCTCTTCCTTCTCTTTATTTTAATTTTTATTTATCTTTCGGCACAGGCAAAGAGGAATTCAGAAAGAAGGAAAGGATGGGTAAAATGCATATTGAATGCTGATGGATTTTTCAAAAGGTTTCTCCAGATATCACTAAAACCAGGAAAATGTGAAAAGTGTGAACAGCCACGTTTTGTGTTTGAGGAAAAAAGTCATTTTTATCCAAAAGAAAACTTTAAAAGAAAATATTGCAAATAACTCTATTTAGGACTCTGGAAACAAGAGTGAACTTAATGCCAAGGAAGGCTCTGTAGAAAGCAAATGAGGCACCAAAAGACTTTCTAACTGCTCCATTAGCCCTCTTTCATCTTCTCCATCTATAACACAGCCAACAGAGACACCCTGAGAGTCTCAGAGCGGGGTTTTTACTGGCTTGCTGGGGGATGCTATCAACTAACTGTGGTACAAACCATCCAATTTGCACTGAACTCTCCCAGCCCAGTTAATTTCTGCTGTAATGGGACACACAGAAGCTTCAGAGAGATTTATCATTTCTTGCCTTCCATCCAGAAAAATACAGGAATGAAGGGCACAGAGCCACTGCCAAGGATTTGGATGGTTGTCATTTAAAGTGTAATTCACCCAGAGCCACTGGAGAAGCATCAGCCTTGGTGGGCCTGGAGCTGCAGGATTAATGGAGCTGAAGCGGAGCTGAAGCTTTTTGCATGCGATTCAGGAAACGTCTAGACTTTGTGAGAAACCTGCTAAATCAGAGTGGCAGGATTTCGGGAACAGGGACTCTCTTCTTGCTCTTGGCAAGAGGAGTGGCTGGTGGAGGCGGGGGAAGCTGCAGGACTGATGGCTCGAGGGGTGTCTGTGTTTGGAGAATGACGGAGTAGTTGGCAAAGGGAGGCATTATCTGACTCAGGACTCCTGTGTCTAAATAATAGTGGGGCATGCCCAGGAGGAAAATAATTTGGGGGCATATCTTGTGAAAGTATGGCAAAACTGCTGTGGAGCCCTGCAACAGCTGAGGAGGGAGGAAGAAGGCTGGTGGATCAGAGAAATCGTTTTTAGTTCTCCTTTCCACAGGAAACCATCCTGCTTTACCTTCATTTCTGCTCAGGCTTTCTTCAGGTGAGATTTTCTAACAAGCAGAAGAAGAACAAATCCCCAGAAGCTATCTAGTCCAAAGTGGGGGCACAAATGTCTGTCCTAGGAGATCTGGTGGTGGTTTCTACAAGACAGCACATGTAGCAACCTCCCATGCTGACCTGGACAATTTCTGCTGTTTCAGCCTGTGTTTGTTATTTGAATTCCCTCACTCTTTCGCCTCATCCGTGTTTATTTCTTAGACTTGTGTTATTATCCTGGTTCCTGCATGAGCTCCAAATCTGCAGTTTATCAGAACCAATTAAGTCAGGCAATTGCTGCTGTTTTCCCAGGACAGGGTGATGGGTCTTGGGAGCAGGAGAGAAGCAGCAGAGGTTACGAGCTGGCAGAAGAAAGGCTCTGGACATTGTTTCACATGACATTTTCCTCAGGAAGATAAGGAGGTGTAGTGAAGATGGGTGTGGGAAAGCTGTCACAATGAATGTGTGCATGCAAGGGGAACCTTCAGGAACCTGCCAAGATATCCATGAAGGAGCAAAGCTTGCACTCAGCTTTGCCCACAGATTTCCATCCAGTTTTTGAGCCCTAGAAAGGTCTCAAACCAGCCATGGCTCCGAGCATCTCACTTCAAAAAGAGTGGAGCACTGGCAAAGGCTGATTAGGGGACAGCAGGGAGAGGAAAGAGGCCTTAGGACCCCTTTAGGACCTTCCAGTACCTAAAGGGGGCTTAAAGAAGGATGGAGAGGGGCTTTCTACAAGGACGTGTAATGCAACAAGGAGGGATAGCTTTGAACTGAAAGAATGGAGATTTAGAACAGATTTTAGGATGGCATTTTTTATTTTAAGGGTGGTAAAGTACTGGCACAGCTTGGTCAGAGAGATTGTGTACTCCATGGAAATGCTCAAGGCCAAGTTGGATGCAACTTGAAGCAACCTGGTCTAGTGGAAATTGTCCTTGCCCATGGCATGGGGGTGGAATGAGATGATCTTGAAAGTTCCTTCCAACCCAAAAACCTTCTAGAATTGGGTGCCAGGAATTTGCCTTCAAGGTGTGGAGGCCATGTGGTGCTTGGCCCCCTAACAGTGTGAAATAATGAACCTGAGAAGACCCCGTAGTTGCCAGAGCTTCTTTTCTGTGGGTTGGAAAATGAAGTGAGAGGGAAGAAGATGGGAATGGGGGTTTCTGTGGAGCTTAAAAAAGCAGTGAAAGATGTCATCACACCCATTTTGGCTGCTTTGCACAATTTGTGCTCTGGCTGGGGATGGGAGCCCAGGCAATGCAGACATTAAAGCTGGTAATCACAGGGAGGAGAACATTTGAGGGCCTGACAGACCCACCTAGTCTCATCTACCACAGAAATTGGTCATTTCCTAAATCTTTTATGGAAGACACCAGGGGATGGGTCTCTTTATTCACTGCCTGCTCTCATTCTGTCACTGCTCTTTTAATTTTCTTTATCTATAACATTAATAATCCTAAAGGTATTTTTAGTGGGTTCCCTAGGAGATATATCTCTTCCAGTCTATGTGTTTCCTTGAATACCAACAGTTGAATATCCTGATATCATAATTATCTGCTAAAAATGATCTGAGGTTTTTTTTCCCATAAAGAGTTTCCCACTAAAAATATCCAATAAAATTTGTTTTCTAAATTACCTCCATCCTGTGAAAGTGCCTGTGACAGAAAATAGTTTTTAAAATGTCATTTGTTGCTGCTAAATTTTCAAATTAACTGCAACTTTAATGAGAATTACTGCTCCAGACAATCCCATATGAGATCTTCCAAGCTTTTATCTGTTGATATTTGCCAGCTACTATCATCTTTCATAAATCAGACTGCAGAACTATTCAGTAGTTTTAAGTGTGAAAGCTCATTTGCTTGTTTGTTTACCAAAAATATGTAAAGAAGAGCCTCTTTTTAACTGAACAGGCATTTATTCAGCAAAGGGTTCAAACCTCTACTGTTCTTCACAGTTTTTTCATCGAGCCCAACTTGAAGAGCTGCAGATTTTGTCACTTTGCTGGTACCTATTTTTGCACCCACCTTCTTGAAGGCCACCCCTCATTAACACAGGGCTCACAGCTGGGCACGGTCACAGTGAGAATCACAGAAGTGATTTTGGGTTTGGAGGGACCAAGATGATCTGCCATGGGCAGGGACACCTTCCACTGTTCCAGGTTGCCCCAAGCCCTGTCCAGCCTGACCTGGGACATTTCCAGAGATGGGGCAGCCACAGCTTCTCTGGGAAACCTGTGCCAGAGACTTTCCACCCTCACAGGGAAGAATTTCTTCCCAATATCCCATCTAAGCCTATGGTTCTTCAGCTTAAAGTCATTCCTCCTTGTCTTGTTACTCCAGGCCCTTTTCCAAAGTCCCTGTCCAGTTCTCCTGGAGCCCCTTTAGGTTCTGGAAGGAGTTCTAAGTTCTCTCTGGAACTTTCTCTTCTCCAGGCAGAACAATCCCAGAATTCCCAGCCTGACTCCATAGCAGATGTGCTTTCTTAGGCATCTTTGATCCCATGACAGGACCACAACTCTTCTCCCAAGGCCACACAGATTCTTTGTAGTGTCATGCAAAATATTACCTCAAAGTTTAGCTTTATTTTGGTAATCCAAATAAATCCGCCAGGACTTCATCTCACAACCCTTTGCAATGGATTCTTGATGGTTATTGAGATATGATTTTCCCTTTCAGAGGACGTTTTTAACTTTCTCTATTGCACCACTGCAAGCAACTTTCCTTCTATGGTCACCTTACTAGACAGCTCGTTTGATACCTTTTTTAAATGTGTTTTTTTTGTTTGTTTGTTTTTGTTTGTGTGTTTGTTTTGTCTTGTTTCTTGGGGTTTTTTTAAATGTGTGTATTTAATTTAAAAACTATTAATTTGATACCTTTATAAAGCTAAACCTTAATAATGAAGTTGTGCATTTCATGAAATCATGAAATCATAGAATTATAAAATGGTTTTTGTTGGAGGGGGCCTTAAACATTATTCAGTTCTAACCTTCCTGCCATGGGCAGCAAACCTTTCACTGGACAATATTCTATGCCAGAATAACTGCAATTAGTAATTCCAGGTGCAAACTGGAACCCAGAAATATTCTTTCAATACATTCTGCATCAAAAAGTCTACTGCCTCTCATTGCTATTATATTAATATTATATTCATTGCATTCAGACTGCAGCAGCATCCAGACACTGTATCAACATCCTGCTAAAGGACAAACCCTTCCCCAAAGAGCTTAATACTGTACCAGTTTTATCATATTGCTGAACATCAATTATGCTCCAGCTGCGCTCTCCACAAAGGTAATAACTCTGTTCTTTACAGGCAGGGTCTCAGGCAACTTTCTCATATCTCAAATAAAAAATCCTTAGAAAACTGATCTGATTCCCGATTAGTACAGGAATGGGGAAACACTGACCTTGCACTTTTAAGTATAGGGCTTAGAGAGGAGTGTGAAATAGCTCCCAAACTTCTTGTCCCGGGAGAGCCTATCTTTGCTCTTCCCTCATCCCCCTTCAGCAAAGCTTTTTCCACCTGGTATTTCCTGGGCAGGCAAAGACTTTCAGGAGAAGGAAGCAGGAACAGGTAGCACAGGGGAGATAAGACAGCGGTGATATAAAATGAAGGTACAAGGTGCCTCCAGCCCTGCATAATCAATGCCCTAAATCAGCCAAAACATTCTGCCCAGGTTCAGAAAAAGCAGCAGTTTCAGGAGGAGCTTTGTTTGCCTTCTGCTTGGCCAGGGAGAAATTTGACAGTTTGGAGCAGTAGCTCAAAGTAACAAGTGTCTGTGTCCTCACTCTGCAGGAGAGGCAACAAGCAGGCAGAGAATTTATGTGCTGGTGAAAAGCACCTTATTATTTTCAGCAGTAAATTAGACTGTGCAGACAAAGAGCTCGCATACTTTGGCTCAAAACCATCAATGCACACTTGCATGTCAGAGTGCAAATATGCCAATATTGAAATGTTTGCATAAGAACAGAGGTAAGTCCTGAGAAATGCATTTGTAGAAGGAGAGACTATCAAGATCATCTCATTCCAACCCCCTGCCATGGGTAAGGACATCTTCCACTACCCCAGGTTGCTTCAAACCCTGCCCAGCCTGGCGTGGGACACTTCCAGGGATGGGGCAGCCACAGCTTCTCTGGAAAACCTGTGCCAGGGCCTCACCACCCTCACAGGGAAGAATTTATTCCTAATATCCAGCCTGTAAATGTAAACCTGAACTCTTTTGGATTAAAGCCATTACCTCTTGTCCTATCATTCTCAAGGCCATGTACAGTTAAGGATAAATCCCTAGATAAACACAGAAATCAGTAATGCAAAATCTCAAACAACTGCAATGCAGATGCCATGCTGTGGGGAACTATCTTTTTCTAACAGCAATAACCAAACCAATGACTTCCTCAGACAGGGGATTGGTTAAAACATGGGATGGTTTCTCTCAAGAAAAGTTATTATTTATTTATCCTAATAACTATTCAGGCTTAATCCTTCAGCTGTCTGCAAATCCCAGAATTTGCAAGGATACAAAGAACACGCTCATCTCTGGACAGCAGTGGCTACATGCTTCAACTCACATAATTGAAGGAAATGCTTATTTTCAGAAGCATAAGGCTCAAATCCATGGTTCTTTCAGCACAGTCCCACCTGTCAGCTGGCTGTGGTAGCTATCAGACTGTATTGTCTCAGTGTTCACTGTGGCTCGGGCTCAATCACGGAAAATCCCAGTGGATTGGGCTATGAACACACTTAAAACCAGTCCCTGCAGCTGAGCTCATGAGCTGTCTGCTCCCTTGGCTCTGGGACCAGGCCTGCTCAGGGACCTCTGCTGGTTTAGATTCCTGCAGTGATGGAGGAGATGCTGGAAGATGACTCAGTAAAGGAATTGGTAATTCCCAAGTGTTCCCAAGATTCCATCGTCTTCACCAGCACTCAACCCATTCAACAACACCCAAACAAGCCAAAAAGGAGCTGGTGGCTGCAGAAGGACATATTAGCATCAATGTGTGGCTGTAACTGCTTTTTGCTTTGTTTTCCACCAGAACAGCTTTCCTACATATGGCAGAGCTCATCCCAATGATTGATCTGCCTCATTTGACTTCTCCGTTCCACAGCTGATAAAGATTTTGGGGAGGAAGTCCATGCAAGCATCAGAGAGAGGCAAATTGGGTTTTCATGGCCCCATGCTACTTTATGCAATTATGCTTCCCCATGTGAAGGCATCCCACTGGGGGCTCACCCTTGGATTCACTCTTCTTAATGACATTTAATCATTTTGTGCTGAAGACAGTCATTTTCGTAGTTGCTTGCATAATAAATTCAGAGTTACATGCTCACTGGTTCTCTAATTACACCCCATTCCTTCAAAACAAAATGATTAAACTGAGTTTTCACTGAAAAAAAAATTGTGAGTCAGCACTTTTATTTTAAAGTTTGGCAGTGTTTGGTTTTGTTTGATATTTTCTTCTGCAAATTGAAAGCTTGTATTTAAAGGTTAAAACATAGAAAATGATTGGGCCGGTGGATAATTGTCCATTGAGTTTGTAGGACATTCTGAATTTCACTCCTGGCCTAAAATGATCTCAGTGACCTTGGGAAAGTTAATCTGCATTGAGTTTGGAGTTTGTGATACTTGGATATGCAGAGGTAGCAGGACTCGTGTAGACTAAAGGAGTTTCAGACCTGGAGACACCAAAAAATGTCAGGAAATCATTCAGTAACTGTCTGGTAGATAATGGAGCATGAACTATTCATCCATATTTAGATCAGTCCAATCACAGACCTTGACATCAGAGAAGTAAATCTGGGAAGCTCCAGAGGAGGTGGTGGAAACCATCAGACCTACAATCACAGTGATTAGAGCCTATTTTAAGTAAGCAGTGCTGAGGTTTGCAAGTGGCTGCTGGCTCAGAGGTTTTCTGGGCCTCTTGGGCTCACAGACGTTACTGAAATTCACTCTGCAGTGGGAAATACAGGTTGAGGATGCAATTTTGGGTGTAGAGCTGCTGGAATTGGTCATCCCAGGTGTTGATTGTGCCAGCTAATTGCAAGATGTGAGATAAAGGCAGTTCAGATTCTAAATACAGTTGAGCATGGAAAAAAAAAATTAACCAAAGGGACAAGCACAAACAAGAAAGCTCCATTAGGAGGGTCTGGCAGCTTTCCTCATACATTCCCCAATGTCCTCCATTCCTTCTGTAAACAGCCCCAAAGCCCTCCAGAAGTGCTGGCTACAGGAGTTTTGAGATTTGGGAGAGAATTGTCCCAAAGATGAGAAAATACTCCTATGACCCTTCTGTGGTCACCCAGCCAGTCCCTGCTACTTCCCTCCTGTCATGCAAGGGAATATTTTCTTTTAATTATTTGTAAATACAACCAAGAGACTGAAAAAAAAAAAAAAAAAGTGGATCTCTAATTTAAAGGTTTTCCATATATAACCAAGTGATAGGCTTTCCTTTCCAACTTAAAAATTTTGGTTAAAACCACATGTGCAAACAGAATTTAATTTTATCCTAGCCACATGCCACACATGCCAACACAGTTTCTATTGCAGCTCAGGAATATTTTTCCAAAATATCATTAAATTATCTCATGTGGCTACAGCCAGAAGTGTGTCTGTGGTAACAGGGACCTCAGTGAGATTTTTATCCCCTAAAATCAATTCAGTTTTCCAAGAAAAATCTACTGCAGTGTCTGTACCTGAACAGCTCTTTTTGGTATAATCTGCTGCAAAGGCTTGGCCTGAGGTAGGATTCATCCCACCTGACACATGGGACAGGTTTTGTCTGATCATATAAAGATGGAGATGAGATGATCAATGTCCTGAAAGACCCTGGCTCTGCTGATTCACTTTTCCTTGACCTTAAAGGGAGCACTGATGGCCTCAGACTTTGGCACTTCCAGAACAGACAACTCCGTTTACTCATCCAAATCCTGCCCTAAGGAAGTCCAGCTCACTTCACCTGGCTTCTTTCCACACCCACACAGAGCTTATCTGCCCTTACACACCCATTTTGCTTCCTTCAGCTCTGGCAAAGATGTGGTTACATTGACATGAAAAAAAAATAAAATCCATCTCCTCCTTCTGCTGGCAGAGAGCTCGATCTGTATAATCTTCATCTGTGGACTCAGTGAGCATAAACTGAGCTCAACAAGCCTGATATAGCTCAGCCAAATGGATCAAAATACTGGAGTTTTTCTTCTGGAAGGGCAGTTGGTACCTCTGCTGTGGGGACATCACCTTGGGCTGCAGCTGGTGGTGGCTGCAACATTGAAATGGTTTTGCTTGTCCCCTCTGTGTCTCACTGCAGATCTCCTCACTAAACCTCACACTCCCAGCTCCTTCATTTTTAAGGCCCTACTGGAAAGCTCTGGAGTCCTTGAGGGCATGTCAATAAATGAACAAAGCAAGTGTGATCATTGCTGTGTGGATGGAGTGTTTATGCCACCGTTGTTTGCTTCCTACTGCTGGATTCTGTCACCTCCCATCCCTCATCTTTGTTGCCTTCCAATGTTGTAAATTCTTCCCAGCACAGAACTTGCTCTCTAATTTTTCTGTTAAATGTCTAGTCTACAAATGAGTCCCAGCCATCCTCATTAACAATACTTTGTACTTATTCCTTCATAAACTGATGGATGAAAAGCTCCATAAAAGCGTAAAAAATGTATTATTTCCCCCAAGAGGAGGTTTTGCAAAGTCATCGCTCAAAGGAAGCCAGCAGACTTCCCCATCTAACTCAAATCCAACACAGCACAACTCTGTCGCCAGAAGCACATCTTGTTTTCCTCTCTCTTTTTTTTTTTAATTTTACTTTATTTGCTGGTTGATTCACTTATGAAATTAAAGGAGATTATAATTTTAACTCTTTGGTTTTAGAGCCACGAGCAAGGAAAGCTACAAGAGCTGCCATCTGCAAATTGCAAGAGACATAAACAGAGTAAAATAAAGGGAAAAAGAAGCATTTTCCACTTAGCAATATATTTCAGCAGAAGATTAATTTGCTGTCTGACACTTGATGCTTATTGTTTGCAAACTCCAGATCTGCAACTGCAAATCATGCTGAAAAGCATCATCTAATCAAAGAGAGGATAATTTAGGAAGAAACCACTCAGATCTGTCTTCCTTTCAGGTTACCCGTGTGTATGCACATGAAAACAGAGATCCACTAACCTGGTGCGTATTTGTGTCCCTGACAGCCTCCTTGGACAAACTGTGACTCACTGACCTTTATTTCAGGTGAGGGAAAGAGGGCCTCATGCCCTTTCACAAAGACTCAAGGAAACACCCAGTCCTTGAGCTCTGCCAACTCACATTTCAGAGAGATGCATCCAAATGGAAACAGAAGAGAAAGTCTGAAAGAGGGAGCAAGTGAAAGCAAGATTTTTTGCCTGGTTTATATGGTGAGATGGTTTAGGGGAGAAGCTGACACAGTGATCCAGGAAATTCCACTTCCCTCACCTTTCCATACATGTAAGATGTTATTAAAAGTGTGAACCTGCAGTACAGCCTTGAGCACACTGCAGAAAAAGCAGGGGTTTTTTTAAAAAAAATCTAGACCTGTTTAAACCCTATTAAATCTTTGCTTCACTGGTTCTAAGCCTGCCCAAGTCAACCTGAATGATTATTGTTATTATTAACAGAGTGCAAAGTGAGAAAAGGGAGGATTTTTTATTTAAATAGGTTATTCTGCCTGTATCTGGCTGTGCTGCAGAGGCCTGGCACCAGTTCATATTAAAGGTATTACCAATTCCTTGGAGCTTTTCATGGGAGAAGCTCGCTCTGACATTCTCATTGACTCTTCTCTCCCCTGTTTATCACCCATAGATTGGATGATGTCCTCTCATAGCAATAACTGCAGTTTTAGAAGCTATCGATGCACTTCTGTCCTCGTGTTGGGACTTTTCTGTGGGATTTCTGTTTCCTGCTTTTTACCAAATAAATAATATTTGTGATTTCAATGAGACTTTACTCTCCTTTCCCAGGTAATAAAGTCAGCTGTGGCTGTGTAAATCTGTAAGAATTCAGCAGGAAAATCTCAAATAAGAGTACATTAAAATAAAAATACTGCATCTGATCAAAAAAACAATTTCAGCCAATGTTTTGACTGAGAGTGGCTAGGCTCTGATATTAAACAGGGTATTAATAAACTTCAACAGATTTTTTCCATTATTTTTCCCTAGAAACAGCCCCATCCCATGGCAAGGAATGCCATGAACCTGCTCCATTGCCATACTCCACACCCATCATGACTTTAGCTTGAAAAAAAAGCTCCCTAAAATGTCTTTTCCAAGACTGAAGTGTGCACATCTAGTTAATCCTTTCTGTGCTGCTGCAGCTGTTCCTTATCATTATTCTGGCATCTTCTCAGGGCCTTTTCCAGGGCCACTAAAGCCTTTTCAGAGGGGACGACAAGCACCAGACACAATATTCAAGCTGCAGGTCCAAAATGCATTTCTTCAGTGGCATTACAGATTTCTGTTTGGTTTTCTATTCCCTCCTTAATAATCTTTAATCAATTTCCTCTTTTGATTGCTACAGAACAATGAGCTCGTAATTCCATTCAACTGTTCATTATAAGACCCAAATGCCATTCCTGGGCAGCAATAATCAGCTCAGAGCCCATCACCAGGCACAGAGTTGGAACTGTTGTTTTCCTTGTGTGCAATGCTTGGATTTAATGCTGGTGAATTCCTCCCGATGCTTTATTACCCAGCAATCAAAAATTCTTCATGGATGTTGTCAGGAAGCTCCAAGTCTGGGCTGATCCACAGGGGTAGGTGGAATGAAACACAAGGGCAACAGCAAGGCAGGCAGAGACTTCCCCAGCAGGGTGAAGGAATTTTGTAGAATCATAGAATTAATAAAGTTGAAAAAGGACTCCAAGATTGTTAACCAATCACTGAACCATGGTCCATCACTAAACCATGCCCCTAAGCACCATATCTTCATGTCTTGAACACTTCCAGGGATGGGGATTCCTCCACTTCTCAGAGCAGCCTGTTCCAATGTTTGACCATCCTTTCAGTGAAGAAATTTTCCCCCTTATTTAATTTAAACCTTCCCTGGAGCAAATTGAGGCCCTTTCCTTATAGGTGAGGCTTTATGAACAGAATTCACTACCCCCTCACTTCTCCCTTGGGGAGAGAGCTGGGGTATGATTCCTTCTGGCCCAACCATCCCTCCTTATTTTCTTTGTTAGTGCAGCCTTATTTGAAGGTGGGTGTTTGAGCCTTGCAGTCTAATCAAGCAAGTTTACAGCCTGCCCAGCTGACAGCAATAATTTGGCATCATAAGTTTGCAGCTCCTTTCAATGTGTGTGATGTACCAGATCCAAGATTGTCCCTCCTAAAGTATCTCAGAAAGGTTTGCTTTTCGTATCAGAGGGTGTTACAGAAAAAAAAACCTGAGTGCTCCCAACTCTTTAACTAAGACAAGTAGAAAATCCTCCCATGTAGCCAGCTAAAGTTATGGATAAATTTGTTCCCTACAAATTTGGCCACTTGAGACAGGTTATACTAGGACTTTTCCAGGTTGGACTCTAGGAATCCTTGAAGGAAGGACTGCGCATGAATTCTTCTTTTCGATGACATGGCCAGAGGCTCAAATAAAGTGTTCACTTGGTAGCAGACTCATCTGAAAAACTGGAAGGTGAGGTAGATATGGATGCCAAAAACGAGGTACAACCAAGTCTTCCCTCAGGTTGCCCAGAGAGATTGTGGAGTCTCCCTCACTGGGGATATTCAGGAAGTGCCTGGACACAATCCTGGGGCAGGTGCTCTTGGGTGACCCTGTTTGAGCAGGGATATTGGGCCAGATGATCCCACTGTGGACCCTTCCAGCCTGACCCACTCTGTGATTCTGTGTTAAGAGCACCCCTCTCATCCTTGGGGCAGAGATTCCAGCCCAGCTCCACGCAGCAGGGCAGGGCAGGGAAAACCTTTGGCAAACAGAGGCACAAAAAATGGCCAGAGCATCTTCCAGGGGAAAAAGTGCCGAGAGATTTGCTTCCATAAAAACCTCCTGCTCCTGCTTTAGTAATAATAATGCAAGATTCACCCCAGGGGAAGTAGAACAACATTGCCCTAGCACCATTTAAAGTGCTATTAAAATACTGTTAAAGGGGATTTGGGAGAACAGGTGGGGAAATTATTCTTATCATAAGAAAGTGCACAAGGAGATGGGCATTTGGAAATGTGCTGAAAGCTGGGTTACTGCAGTGCTGTTCCTAATGACTACAATATATCATTTCAACTTGTTGACTTTTCTTTCTTTAATTTCCAGATTATCCGGCTGTTGCTTATTCCCCACCCATTCTGGGAGTAAGCAGAGACATGTGCTTGGGCTGCAAAAAAGTTACTTTCAGCAGAAATTAAATTGTGTGGATTTGTCCTGGTTTTGTGTGTTTGTTTGTTCCATGGTTTGTATGTTGCTTTTTTTTGTTTGTTCGTTGCTTGTTTTTTGGTGTTTTTTGGGTTTTTTAAAAGAAAATAAAATCTTTCAGCTTTACCTGTTGGTTTTACCTTTCAATTTCCTTTTTCAATTTTCTTTTGCTATTTCACCTTTGTAATATTTAAATGATTTCAGAAAGTATTATATTCACTCTAGAAATACAAGAAATGCTGGCAAAGGGCAGCTGAAATCTCTTGCATAAAATTCCAGGGGAAGTCTCTGAGAGGTCTCAGAGGGGAAGCTGCTGCTTGGGAGTTCCACTTCAGAGCACTCAATATGACTGAAATGATGGGCTTGACCAGGTGCCAGCATGTTGGATTTTTTTCACACTTTACTGAGATCTCAGGCATAGGAATCTTCTGGGATTGCTTTTGGAAATCTGACTTTCTTTTCCTTTAGAGTCATAGAACAGTTTGTGTTGGAAGAGATCTTAAAGATCAT